>ML792462.1:352794-396033 GCA_009831015.1 Picea engelmannii | reverse complement strand
AAGTCTTGATCACCCAAGCATAGGTATGCCTGCCTTGGGTTTTGATATATGTCATGATATTTGTTGGATGTTTGTGTGCAGCTTCCGTCAGGTTCTCCGAGTCTATACCCTTGCTTGAATATATACAAAGTACTTCAGTCATCAGTCTGCATCTTCTGACTTCATACTTTGGGGGGCATTCTGTTACACATCAAAATTACTCAACTAGATAAGTGTCGCATATTGCCTCTCACTTGTTGCAAGTGTCGCAACTCCCTTACAACCTGTCGCAAGTGTCACAAGTTGGATATAGAGTGTCGTGAATGTTGTTGGATCATGTTGTCACAACGACGACACTAAAGAGGCACTTGAAACATCTTATATACTTGGTTTGAAGGAAGAAACTGGTTCACTGGAGTCAAACATCTCTCAGCACCTAAGAGGGCTTCTTAATCAAGGGTTTGGAAGGGGAACGCTCCCCTAAAACTGCCTGAGAAGCGTCGGCGCCCCTCTACCATGCTTCAAAAGTGTTGTAGCACTTCTCCGCCCTTTTGCAGGAGCGCTACTCATATTTGAAGCGCTGGTGCTTCCCTTGGCCTTCTCTGGAGTGTTCTAGCGCTCTGATGCCCCTTCTGAGGGAGGGCTCTCCATTCTGGGTAAATTGTTAGCCCGGTGAGAAGAATAAGGGGAGAATCGTTCGAGTTTGGGAGGTGGTTGAACTCAAATTCTTGGTTCTATCAAAAGATCTCTGATCCAAGGAGGAAGTTCCTAACTGGTTCTAAACATAACTCAAGTGGTTAGACCTTTCCTAGCCTATATCAGCAAGCTCTATGGTGATGAAGAGGAAGGAAGAACTGAATATGTGAAACTTATGATCTTGGAGGAAACTTGCAGTCAGCCAAAGGAGAGAAATCATCGAAGCTGTTGTCATCCAGGTTTTGGATCGTTTAGGCAAGGGTTAGACGAAGAGGACTTGACGAAGCTATCGCATTCGCATATACGATTGTAAGTACTGCTGTCATTATTCTCATTAATATGACAAGCTTGGCCTGTTTCTTTCTAGTTTGTGTTCTATGTTGCATAAACTTATCATTCAGTGATAGATCTGTTTTCAAGCTAATGTCAGTAGAGTAGGAAGTGGTCGTATCTTGTTTTTTCCACAGACCTCAGCGAGGAGCAAAAGGATTGGAGCGCAACTCGGAGCGTGCAGGGACAAACACCGATTAAAAGGTACTTCTATCATCCTTCCCTCTCATGCATTAGGCTTAGATAGATTTGAAAGGAAGTCAGTGTCCATGATAAGCATTTTTCTATCTAGGGTTAAGGTCAAGCCTTAGAGGTCGATCTACTTGTCCGCAGACAGATTTTCCTACAACACTATGTGATGTAAGATAAATGATAATAGTCTATGTAAGTTCTTTCTGCATGACTGTAGAAGGTTTACAGAGCTAAGTGCAAGTTGTTGTAAAAGTTATATAAGGCTTTGTGTTGTAAGTGCAAGGAAGAAGGATCTAGCGAGTTGTGCAGATATTCTATCTTATGCAAGGAAGGGTTTTGGTGGCTTTGTGCCTATAACCAAGTGGAGACTCTAATAAAAAATAATATTTGGTGGATGTATCCCCAGGGTGGGGGTAAACCACATAAATTTGTGTGTTATGCTTTGTTCTTTGACTTGATGTGCTTGTCTCTGCTTTGGCTAAGTGCTTTGGTATATTTAGATAGGTCTACTTATGCTTTGTGCTTCATTAGATGTGTATGAATAGTATATATGATATGTATGTAGATGATTAGTGTTGATCTATTGTATCTAATCTATTTTACTATTGCTAAGTGCTAAATTACCTTAGATCTAAGTGAATATTGAGATGCTCTGTGCTATCTACGAAGTATAATAAGGGTTGAATATTGATGAGAAATTGATGCTAAGTGCTTTGTAAGCAATATAATCATAGATCGGTGTCCTAGCTAAGGTTGCAGACACCTGAGTCTTGCAACCACCCCTGCCTCCACCTTGGGTGAGACTTCATCTTCTTCGCAGGTGTTGTCGAAAGGGCCGATAGTTAGGGTTTTGTTGGTGCATTGTTGTAGCGTTGAACCCTAGGTCTACCCCTGTGCCAACAAATGGTTCTGTTGCCGAGACCTCAAACTGTGATTGTTGGGAACTGAGGAAGAGGAAGATATGTGCAAATATTCATCCTGAAACTATGGAATCTCTATGCGAGGATTTGTGTCGTAGTGCGCAGTATTCCACTTGATCTGAAAATATCTAAGAAAGAAGGCCATATATAAAGAAAAGAAGAAAGATATGAATTCTTTGTGCTCTAAGAAAAACAAAAGTAGAAGTTTTTGAAGAAAAGAAGGTCAGATCTGTAGAAAAGAGGTAAGATCTGTAAGCCCAGTGCTCTAATAAAGGTAAGAATAGTTGAAAGTTTTTAGATCTGGAAGCTTTGTGCTCTGTAAAAGTAAAATAAGTGAAAAATTTTGTTTCTAAATTATGGATCTAGGTATGTTTGATAGATTTTTTCCTAGCTTGAAAACTAGGGCATTGATAGATGAAAGAAGGTTTGATATGAGTAGATCTGATAAGAATAATGATAGATATGTTATACCTATGCATAGAAAGAATGCTTGAACTAACAAATGGATGCAGGATCCTAGAAAGAATTTTTTGCAGGCTAGCTACCATGATTCCGGTGCACAGTACAGAAGAAGTTGGGGATCATTTAAAAGAAATTGAGGATTAACCCTATGTTACAGTTGCAGAAAACCGGGCCATCTAGCTAAGGAATGCCCTGGTGAAAGACCTAGTTGTCTATGTTGCAAATCTTTGGACCATGAAGTATTGGACTACCCTAGAATGATTGCTAAGCTTGAAAGAATGAATCTGAATGAAGAAAACCCTAAGGCAGCCCCAAAAATAACCAAACCCTAGAAAGAATCCAAGAAGGTATTACTATAGATGAAAGACACCTTAAAGGACCACTGACATTTTAGGTTATCATAGATCTTTAAAAAAATAGAATGCATCGAAGTAAGAATAGGGGACTTCGACATTGACTGTGTTCTTGATGAAGAAACACCAGTAAACATTATGCCAGAGAGAACTTGGGAACCTATAGGAAGGCCTTCTATGATCCCTTCATTAAGAGGAATAGGGCTATTCAGAGGAAAAATGGCGAACCTATGTGGAAGGCTCACTCATATATCTATGAATGCTAATGGAACTTCGACAAAGGAAGACTTTGATATTATCAATTTTATTGAGGACAACACTCTGTTTACTATGTTACTTGGAAAACCTTGGATTGAGAGAGATCAATCTAGAAAGAAGGAAGAAGAAAAGGTTTTAGAACAACAGAGACAAGAGTTAACAAATTTCATGACTAGAAGGATTGCATAGTTGATTGAAGAACATGAGAACAAATCAAAGCTATTTGACACCCGGAGCCCAGATGTCAAAGTTGCAAGAGCACTAGAGGACTCATAGAATATTGCAGTATATGTCTCAAATATAGAAGAAGCATTACCCCCGAGTCTTAGGAGAGAATCTCAGCAGCGTGAAGTGACTATGTCCAAGGAAAACAAGAATAAGAATGGGAAGAGAATCACCAAGATGAATCTCACTGGAAAGAAGGATAGGAATCTAAGTAAAAAGAGACCTAAGATCGATAGGCTATAGAATATTCCAGAGGGAACCTCGTAGAATATAAAACTTACAGAAATTGAACTTCATCGAGATATCAGACCAACGACATAGGCCACTTAACTGAGGTGAAGCAATATAGTCATTGGAAGTCGATATAAACATTCGACTACCGCTCCGAAAAGGTATAAAAACATTGATGGTTCACCACTAGACCATCAGACCATGCCATAATGAACATAACATGAGTTAATGATGCCTCATACCGATTGCAAGAAGACCGTTGCTAAGTTTCTTACTTAGTCTGCCACACCATGCACTGAGAATACTTTTTTCTAACTAATAATTTGAGCCCATAGCCTAAGATTATTTTGCACTATTATCATTACCTTGTTGCAGTCTCTGAATTCAGTTCACACCCGATCTAATTGACCCCGAGATTGTATGTTGGATGAGCTCAGCACCATAGATAAGGTAGTTGAAGAATTTTTGATTGATTTAATGACTGAGAGAGTCATGTTGGAGCGAGGTTTATCTTCAGGAGCCCAAGCATCATGAAAAAGAGGACTGTAGGCCTCTCCTTCTACTGCTCGTGCCGGTCCATCCCGACTGACCGATGAGAAACAAAAAAATCATAGAGATGACATTGCGAATACCAAGCTTATTCCACACATTCTGCTGGCTTACCTACCACCTCTCAGCGGTGCCATCAACCATGAAAATGTCCCTCGAGACTTCGATTATACATTGATCACCACATACCTTCCAAAATGGGTTCATGTAGTTCGTTCCGACCAAGAAAAGCTCGCATCATTGAAGTTTAGTGACTTCAACCTTGGCGACCAGAAGGCTTACAACATTCTCACCCCACACAAGTATCTAACCAGGACTAAAGGCAAGAATTTCAAGATCATCCTGCAGTCATGGACCCAGAAATGCGTGCAGTCCACGCTGCTAAACGTGATGAAGATTACACACTTCAGATGACATCAATAGGTGAATGCATGTGTAAATTTACTATTGTCATTCTATCACGGTCGATACCTATGACTGAATCGATGCATCACTATGGATCCGACCTTGATCAATCGAATCATAGGGCTTAGTATGCAAGGCCCTAACCCACAGGAGTTCTACCCTGGAAAGACCTCATACTAAGCATTAGTGCAAAAAATTAAAGAAAATTATGGCGATGTCAAGAAGGGAACATGAGGCTACAAGGTAGCCTCTATCAAGAATGGAAAAATGTGCCTTTCTTTTCAGTTGATCGCGGGCAAGATAGTTCATAAGAATAGACCAACTCAAGTGACCAGATTCATGGTTGACCTCGCAGGGAAGTGCACAGAGGGACTAGAGATGAACTGGGCATAGTACCTTGTCAATCAACTAGAGCTTGATTGAAGAGAAGTGCAAGACCAAGGGTATGAGTTCCAGTTTAGTTGGTTTCTCATACTGATTGCTTTCATTGTCTAGGAGCTACCAGAAGGTGCCACTTTCTTGGATATCGAACCCTTCGAACCACTGGCCATGAAGTTCTATACACTATGGTATTCTAGTGACATGAACAAGAAGTGATAGTCCAATGTCATATTCCACGCCTATTACAACCAGTTGAAGATCACAATCTAGTCTACACTACGCATCACCCCAAACACACTTTACAGGTTTAGACCCTTGATGAAATTCAATGTGGACCACCACTTCACCTATATTACAGTGCACGCTGATGAGCATAAACAACAGCTACAGTCCTACTACAAGTTGATAGAAGATGACTTGGAGGAGATTACCAAGGAATGGTCAGTGGACCTCCTTGTTCCAGTGGACCCTGTAGAGATGCCTGATGTGGATAGCCCTAAAACTATGTTGGACACACCTAGACTAAGCAAGACGAAGAAATATGATGAAGTGCATGATGTCCATAACACATCGACGAAGACCACTTTGATCTTACCTGATCAGGGATATGAGAAAAATAAAGGAAAAGTTACTCTGCTTAGAGAGGAGGAGGATCCATCCAAGAAAAGGAAGGTTACCCCACCAAATCCTTTGTCTCGGAAGAAAGCTAAATCCACTAGGACTACATTTAAGATTACCCTCACCCTAGATGACTTTGAATTCTTAGTCACTACGTTGAATGATGCTTCATTAGAGATTGCATAAAAGAAATAAGTGAAGAAGGAGGAGGTATTCATTCGAGTCAAGGGTGAACTTCAAGAGGTGCAGCAGGCACTACAATTTAGCCATGCAATTTCTATTGTGCCCTTGACAAGTGGAATAAAAGAACCAAGAGATGAGCTAGCCCAATTGCACCAGATCTCCGATAAAGTTGAAGATCACCTTCAATGAGCTCAGAAAGAGACAACGCAAGCCACCCAAGATTTGGCGCAGGCATAGGAAGATCTGCTACAACAACACAGTAATGCAGAATGAGAAAAACTATCTCTTCAAGCAAAGTGGGAGGAAGAGAAAGAAGCGCTATAGAAAGACAAGGAATAGTTGCTCGTAGAGAAAATCGAAGTATAAGAATGGGTTCACAGATAACTTCTCTCTGTGACAGTCATTGAAGTCCATATAGAAGAACAGGTTCCACAGCAGGTGACACAACTAGAAGGAGTGATCCAGCATCTTCAGCAGTGCATCACAGACCTGTAACTTCACACTGTGCCCGAGACTCCTCAAGAAATAAGAGATCTAAGAGAGGCAACTACCCACTGTACAGTTGATTGATTAAAATCCTTTGCCTTGGAATACAAGCAGTTGAGCTCCATAAGCGCTCAGACATATGAAAACCTCACGGAAAATCTAGAGTTATAGGCATTAGAGTTGCAGCTCCAACACGCAAAGCAACATGCAGACACATTTCCAGCATAACTAAAGGCCTTGTCACCAGTCGAGAGAATGAAGAGGTTTCCAGAGAAACACATGAACGAGAAGTAGGTACACATGCTTCAGAGTAAAGTATTGGAAGTCTCTCAATGACTTCAACCAGTGAAAGAAAAGGCATGCCAACTGTTCACCGAAGTTGAAAACCAAGGAGTAGAACTTGAATAGGTTGTGAGTATATAAGAACAATGCCTAGAGGGACCAATCACTGATGCACTCATCCAGGAGTTCACTGAGAAAGAGGCAGTCACACTACAACAATTCGAAGTAGCTCGAGCCAAGCTCGAGGCATTCGAGGCAGAATTTGTCAGACCAAAGTGACTTGGGATGAGTCACAGGTGAGGTGAGTGTTGGAGGCCTGTTGGCCCTTGACCAAGTTTTGAAGTTACTTGGTCATATTTGATCGTTTTTGGGACTTCGATAGCCTGTTGAATATGGAGCACCATACAAAGTAGATATCAAGGGATCTCGGCCCACTTTTGGGTCCCTTTTTGGGTTTTGGGACAATGTAATGGGAAATGGATGTCAGTCCGTGGGTTTACCCACGTTTAGGCCCACTTTTGTAATCCATAAATAAACATCTAGGCATATTGTAGAGGAGGATTATATCTATTTGATGTAATCTAAGTGCTAATAGTCTATGTAAGTGATCCGTGCATGACTGTAGAAGGTTTACAGAGCTAAGTGCAAGTGGTTGTAGAATTTATAAAAGTCTTCGTGTTGTAAGTGCAAGGAAGAAGGATCTAGCGAGTTGTGCAGATCTTCTTTCCTATGCGAGGAAGGTTTTTTGGTGGACTTGTACCTATAACCAAGTGGAGATGCTAATAAAGAATAATAGTTGGTAGACGTAGATCCAGGGTGGGGATGAACCACATAAATCTGTGTGTTATTCTCTATGCTTTGACTTGATGTGTTTGTCTCTGCTTTGGATAAGTGCTTTGGTATATTTAGATAGGTCTACTTATTCTTTGTGCTTCATTAGATGTGTATGAATAGTATATCTGATCTGTATGAATATGCTTAGTGATGATCTACTATATCTGATATGTTTTACTATTTCTAAGTGCTAAATTACCTTATATCTAAGTGAATATTGTGATGCTTTGTGCTATTTGTGAAGTATAATAAGGGTTGAATATTGATGAATGATTGATGCTAAGTGCTCTATAAGAGATATAATCACATATCTATGTCCTATCTCAGGTTACAGACACCTGAGTCTTGCAACCACCCCTGCCTCTACCTTGGGTGAGACTTCATCTGCTTTCTAGGTGTTGCCGAAAGGGATGGTAGTTAGGGTTTTTTTGGTGCGTTTTTGTAGTGTTGAACCCTGGGTCTACCCCTATGCCAACAATTAACTAAATAAAAACAAAAACAAAATTTATCTAAACTAACACTTAATTGGAACCATTGTTCGATAAATCTTTTGTAGGTGCAATTTCCCTCACTCAGATATTGTTGTAACTCCTCTTCATCTTCCTCGATCTCCTGTTTGGATGTTTGTTAGTCATCAAATGCATAGGAGTCTTCATATGCCGAGTCTTCATTTGTTGCTGGAGGAGTATTTGAATCTTTAATCCTTGTCCAAATCTCCTCTTCATGAGAAGAGGAGATCCTGACTTTTGCCAGAATCTGAGTGAGTAGTTCCAAACTGATACTCATTGTTAAACCATGTTGAAAAAGGGATTCTTACAACACCCATAAAATAAAATAGAAAAAAATTGTATAAAAGCCACACTTTGCAAAAATTAAACACTCATACTGAAAACAAATACTCTTCATAGTTGTGGAAATCAAGCACACTTGCTGAAATTGAAATCACTCTTACATAAATTGAAATTTAGACTTGTGGAAATTGAAATTCAAACTCTAGTTACGCTTGCAGGAAAATCAAACTAAACTTCAATCCATTGCGCTTCCCCGACAACAACGCCAAAATGTGGGGTGAAAACATTGATGTATTAATTGCGTTGTAGTAATTTCCTAATCATTTAATTTGTCAATATGAGGTTCATAGGCTTACGAAGAAAATGCACTATATGTGCAAGACTGAAGTAGAACTAATTTAATCTAATTTGCTGAAATCAAATTAATCTAGGAAAGAAAGAAATTGCATAAGAGAAAAACAATACAACATATGAAGAGTTGAACGACAATTGACATAAGTGAGATCATACAATAAATCAATCTCAAATTATATTACAAGAATCAAATGACAAAGCGTGAAAGAATAACAATGAAAGAATCAAAGCTAAGAATCCCCTTCTCCTAATTACAAGACTAAATTATGAATTACATGACTCCCTTCATGAAGAGAGAGCACTCTCTTATATACATGAAAGTCTTGAATATAAGATAAGAGTGTCATAATTACAGATCCACTATTCTCTCAACCACTCTCAACTACTTTCCCACTATTACAAAATATGATCCCTTCAAATCCTCCACACATCTCTCACATATCTTAGATAAGATATGCCAACCAAATATTCCATGATCTTCTCCTTGAGCTTAACCTCAAATCTCTTTCACATCTTCAAAGTTTGAACATGTAATTCGAATTTGAGGATAGGTGGTGAATTTTGACTTTGTTGATATCTTCAAATATGCCTGCACACATCATCAAACTCATCCAACCTTGATATATAATGAAAATATGTTAATTTACTAATATTTAATCACAAATTAACTTATAATACTAAGATGAATAAAGTGGAAAATAATAATGTGAAACCCAGATGTATTTATGAAAATGGTATGATGGAAGGTTAATGGGACGATGAAATGTAAGGAATAGTGAAGGGAAAGGTGGATGAAAATGCAACATTTATGAGTCCTAACAAATTATTTCCCTAGCACTTGTTAACGGTTTTCATCAATAACTAGTAATCAAGTGGTTTCTACCATGTTCAACTTCATCACCTGTAATCGCATGGTTGGATTCCTACTTATGGACTATGGGATTCAAGATCCTAGATCTCATTATTTCAATCCAGGTTGCGATGGAGTATTTATGATTTGTATCGACACATAGATCCACTTTGTATGTCTCGTGGCTATGTCCAAATCTGAGTTTTTCTACGAGCATAGATCCATAGTGTATTTTTGGTGGCTATGTAGAATCTTGGTGATATGGATCCATAGTATATGATTGGTGGCCATGACTAAAATTTATGATTTAAATCACTTGTAGTCTGAGCATGGGAATGCCTACCTCAGACATGATATAATATTGCATAGATGCTTGGTTGTTTGCAGGTTTCTAATTGGTGCGCTTCTTATTTCTAACACACACACATATTCTAAAAAGTATTTCGGCTGTCACGAGTTCCAGCCTCATACTTTGGGGGGAATTCTATTACACATTATTTTAGTCACCCTGGTGATGTTTCTACAACATGTGTTTAGACTTCCAAAAGAACCTTTCTTCATGATAAAAGTGACTAGCTCCTTCTTCTACAAAACTTGTTTTAGGCCGTCGTAGGACATACATAAGGTATAGTGTGGAAATGCCTAATTCCCGCAGTCTGTCATGAAACTAGCTTGTGACGTTTCCAAATGCTACACTATAGCTAGGGTGCGACAACATTGGAAGAATGAGAAAAGGTCAAAGTTCACGAAATTTCTAGAAGGGATCTTCTAGAATATGAGGTGGAATCCATATGGTTGGGATCCTACTCACTTATCCAATTTGGTGGGATCATCCTAATCTCTTTAACCATCTCTCTTTCTCCTATATAATGATGGATTTCTCATGGAAAAGGTTAAGCAAGTAAGCAAGAGAAATCAAGATCACGTAAGGAATTTATGAAGGAATAGGATGAGAATTGTGTTAAGGATTTTATCTCAATTGATGCTTGAGGTCTTCATATGTCCATCAAGTTATTGTGGATCCTCTTCATACAAGTGTGGAGCAAGTGTGTGTGTTGGAGAAAACGGCCACTGAAAGGGAGCCTTACAACATCAAGGTTATTTGGTTGTATCTTTCACTTTTACTTAATATAATACAGTGGCATGTTTATTTCCCATAAAATCATTCTCATTTTATTACATGCCTCCTTGATCACATGTGTAAGTTTTCATTGAATATACTATTGTTGCTTTCACTTTGGTTGGTTTGTGTTTCATTGCAGATCCAATATCACAAGAGAACCAAAGCGAATTTGGGACAACAAAGATATAAGGAAATGATATTCAAAGGTATGTCATTCATCTCTTGTTTGATAGTAAAATAAATGATTAAAGCTTATGGAAAGTGTCATGTCCTATCTTGTTTTGTTCTAGATCTAGGTGGATATAGGGAGATCTGTTTATGTCTTCATTCACCAATTTATCCATTAACACCAGGTCCACTCTGGTTGGGGGTAGTTTTTATAATCCTCATCAGAACATTCCTGCTGGAATGGTTCCCAACCAACCCCTTATGAATCACCCCAGAGGAGGGACTTACAATCCCGTTGACGGGCGAAATCGACCGTCCATCAACTGAGAGAGTGAAACCGGTCCGGGGTTGTCTAATAACCCAAGCCGTTTGGGATGAACCACCCTGACAGGTTTAGCGGCTCCGTTAGCCGATCTAAGGTCCTAAGAAAACCAAAGAAAACAAATCTAAACTAACTAATTTAACTAAAAACAAATAAAACAAACTAACTAACTAATCTAACTATTACTAACTATTAAACAAAATAAACTAATCTAATTATTCTATATATACAATCTACTAACTACTACTATACTAACTCTAACTAATTAACTATCTAACCACTAACATAAATATAACTTATTCACAGAATGTACAATATCTACAATTTACAGATTTAAATAAAACCTGAAAAATTCATTTATTTTCTGCCCTAAGACAGAAAAGGATATTTTTAATTTTTTGTAATTTTATGAACAAGAAATAAAATAGAAAACTAACTTAACTAAAACACTAATATGAACTACAAATATAACTAACTAAAATACTAATAGTATACTAAAGAAATTTAACAAAAATAATCACAAACTGACCTAGAGAAATGCTCTAGATTTGTCCTATGTATGATGATCTTCTAAGCTGATCGGAGGGAGGAAACCCGCACCGAATAATCCAGAAGCTGGTCGTAAACAATAGCTGCAGTGCTCTTTAAGTTTATTTACAGGACAAACAAGACATAAAAATCACAAAAATCATATGATTTATAAATCTCCACAATTAGGTAAACCTGTATGCACAGGTTTATACAAAATAATTCAATTGATGAAGAAGAGAAATTTGTCATTCATAAACTGAATCAAGTAATTGCTGTATTTTTAAGTAATGGAAGAAATCAGATATGGATGATACATTAATTAATACATATCATTTTGCAAGAGACTATGATAGCTAAAGTAGTCGCTAATCTAATGCAAATTGATGAACATAAACATGAAACAAAAGATTGATATTATGAAAGCGAAAGTTGTAGCAGAACATCAACTTTTGTCTCAGTCTGTATTAGATATCCATTATCCTGGTTCTCCCACAAGAAAGGATGATCCTTATTACAAAAATAATAAGTATTTATAAGTTTTTCCACATGATAAAACCTCCCTGTGGAAGTTATCAAACTGTTTACATGAAATCTGGGAAGATATCCCAAGTTTAACTAAAATAGGAAACTACAATACAACTAAGACACACAAATATCATCTAGATTGTCCATCAAGTCCCATGCAATTCGAATTCACCTGAAAAGGATAAAAAATAGACAAGTTAGCAGGATCTTTTATTAATAAAATAATAAAAATCTAATTCTATAGACTAGCTACAGAATCCTTTGATTTTGTAGCTGGTCTAAATAAAACACAGAATCAACATTGAAATCGATTGAAAATATTTTTAAAGAATTAAATTAAATTTAACATCCAATAGCTTATTTGAAAACAATTCACAAATTGAAATTGTTATTCCATTTTGAAATCAAACAAGACCAATATTGATCAGTTGATTACAGAGATACGGGTACTCTGTTTTGTTTGTTACTACAAAGTCGGGTGATAAAATCATACGGAACAACAATGCAATTGTTTAATATCCAATCGAAATCCACATAATCAAATCGCAAGAACTTGTTATACTGTCTTATCAACATGAGACGTGATCGAATCAAACAGGATCATTTTCAAATCGTTATGAATGTATTGTCATACGATGATCTAGGCCGTGAGCGAGTTAAACCATAACTGACTCATAACTGTCCACATATGAAATCGTAACAGGATCAATCAATTAATAACAAAGTTCATAATAGATAACCGATCGTTTGTTATTAACTAAATGGGGCAGACAAAATCATCACGAGATCACTTCTTGAATGCATTTTGAAATGATTATTCCCTGAATTTCCTCATACGAATTCAACAGAATGAGACAAGTCGAACTGAGTTAACAAATTCGTTTCATAACAGAGCTGTAATCAAATCTATTTTTAATACGAATGCAATTCATAAAACTGATCAAACTAACTAAAGATACCGCTATCCAATCAGGCGAATCAAATGGCAGAGGTTTAACAAAGTTGTCGTGGATTAAAACTGTTGCATGATTCGGGCATGAATATTATTCGCATAGGATTAAAGTGAAACTAATGTTTTCAGGAAAACAAAGTTATTTTTCCTAACTTGGAAACGATCGAATATAGAACATTTCATGACACAGTATCGTAACAACCAAATTTATTGAAATCGTTTACCAATCACAGCATATGAATCATAACGAAATCAAATACAAACCTGATCGTATTCTAAATTGAGCATGAAAAACTTCCTGTTTGGAGTGGATACAAAATGAATTGAATTGAAATCGAATCATCAACTTCGTTAACTCAATCAAGCAAACCATGAAATCAAATCCAAACAAGAACCATTCAAATCGAATAAAAATCTATAGATGGCTATACTGGGAATGATCAGATCATATATTCAAAATGAAATTTCATTTATTTTTAGTAAAGCGAAATGTATACAGGATGAAAACATTATGAGAAAACCATTTCGAAATACAAACAGAGATATTCGAGAACCAAATTCCAAATACTATATTACTCATGGTGACTCACAAAACTTAAAACGATATCAAAATCATACCTGTACAACAACGAGACGGTTTGGTCATGCCAATTTGGAGTTGATAATGACTGTGGTTGATTCAACATTATTGAAAAGGATGGAGCTGATCGTCTTCTACTTCTTATCAGTTGCTTGGAGCTTGTCTCTTTGATTGGTCATTACTGCAATTTGATCTTCCAACGATTGAATTTTCGATTGGAGTAGGGGAACATCAATGTAGTATCGTTCCAACCATAAATCACATTTTTCACAGGACGGTTGTGTGGGTTTTGAAAGAGCAGCCAAGGGTTTGGACATGTGGTTGAAGGTTTCATTAGGCAACTTAATACCAGGGTAGCCAGGGTTATATTTTAGGCAAGGGGGAAGATTCGTCAAGAAATCATAAGGTGGTTCAGGGCATAAACCCTGTGAGTAAGGATACTCATCGGCTAAAAAACGTTCCATGTCAGAGTCAGAATCCTTACTTAGTACGATAGACTTTGACTCAGTAGAGGGTTTAGGTTTGTTCCTGGTCATCCTTGAAATAAGTCGTGCATTATTTTTACCCTTGGCATTAGTAGTAGGGTTTGCCTTAGGCTTTTTGCTTACAGGGTTTTCAATAGCCTTGGCCTTCTTAGTTCCGATGTATGGTAATTCAATAGGAGGGTCGACCAAAGGCTTAGGGGTAGGAAATAGGATATGAAAGGGCATGGGTGGTCCAGCCTTGACTTCACTCACCACAGGCTTGTCAACCTGTATAGGGTTCGGGTCCTCAAAACCATTCTGAGCAATGAAAGCTCTCCAACTATCACCATGTAAACTCAAGTGATAAACAACGATAAGTTTAATAAGCCCATGGTGGAACAGGCTGTTGTCATCCTTCTGCCTTTTAAACCTTTTCGACATTTTATATAAGCTGCGCTGAAAGTAGAAAGGCATGTTTATCGGGTACCCTATAAAATTCATTAGCAAACGCAGGTGGTAGAGAAACACAAGTCCGTATCGACCTTCACAGGTCACGAACTGCTTGACTAGCATCAAAAGGTTGTGCCATCGTGGTTTGAGCATAGATATGGGCATACCTCTGTCACAAGAGGTGACTTTGTGCGAGAGAAACAACAGCGGCCACAGAACCTCTTCTACCTTACAATTTTTGAACCAACGCTATCCTGTGGCAGGTAACCCTGTAGCAGAACTGATAAATCCCTCCTCGATTTCTAACTGGACATCACCCACCTTGGCTCTATAGCCATCGAAAGTTAAAGTGAATTGTTGTGCCACGCATAAGTTAAAACCCTCAAATATATGCACAAAAGCGAGCCAACCGTTAGCCTCCAGGTCTTTCCGGGCATTGTCAAACATTAACAAGGCTTGGCTTCCATTTGGCTCTATCCACACGACTAGTGCCATGGAGCTGAGCACATGGTAAGCTGAGGGTTTGTATCATAACACACAGGGGCAGAGCTACCCGAGCTAACAGAAGTGAACGGGGATAAGGGACAGGCATAAATGCCATCGTGCGAAGGTGGTGGGGTCTGCCATGCATAATATTTATTACCAAAGTACAACCGCCGACGATCATAACTATTCAACCCACTATAGCATATTTCAAAAAATCATGTTTCTTGGCTAACCAATGAAACAATGGTAAGTGTATAAACAACGCGTGCAATCAAAACATTATGCCATAGTGTTTAAATCATCAAAATACTCAAATTGAAACCAAAACTAAATAATTAATCATGCACCAATGTTTCACTCATATTAATCGTTTAACCAATGTGCCAATGGGTATTCATATAACCGACAAGCCAATAGTTATGAAAACATTAACATAAGGATTATATCAAAAGACATATATATAAAAAACTTAATCATAACCCCTATGCATTTTCATGAAATCAATGGTCAGGTAGGTTGAATAAAATGTGAGTCCAAATGCTAAATGTCTTACAAACTCAATAAAACCAAATTACACAATCAATCGAAGTATGAGTATCGATCAAAGGATCCTGCCAGTCGTACAATGACAAATAAAAGGTAAGCGCAATAGGCATATCGACAAAAGAGATATTGGCAGTTCAAATAATGACTTCAATGGGACTTCGAAAGGCAGAGTTTTCATGCTTATAATCGTGAAAACAAAATGGAGGCAAAAGTGCAAATGTCGCAAAAAATGAAAATGTCATTCATTAGAAAATTGCGATGAAAAATTGATGTTTGCAAAACATTGGTGTAGGCAGCTTATAAGACACTAGAAAAAAGTGAATTGGCTGCCAACAATGATGACACACTGGTAGAAGCAGTTATCTTTGTCAAAAGGAGCAAAATCAGATCAGGACAGTGAAGATAATTTCAACTCAAAAATAACAACCAAAAAATAGTATAAACATCATCATTAATCAATTAATCCAGTAGTGTTTTGAAAGATGAAAACTGATAACTACCTTAAGATCAGCAAGTCACGATTTTAAAGATAAAATCTTCAATACTGTTGGCATAGCCACTACTACCATCAGGCGTCCATAGCCTCGACATGGTTTCCATTTAACCCACTCTGACATCTGTATCCTATTAAGAAGTTCTGGATCAGAATAAACGACATTAAAGAGGTTTCCTTTTTTTTTTTTTACAAATTTTCATACACCCGACATTGCTTTGCTGCTAGCGGGCCTGTTTAGTACCCCGATGAAGTTTTCTTGGCACCATGCATGCATTTACCCACTGCCATCAGATATTTTCAGCATCCCGACGAGTTTACAAGAACTTTCCACAGATCTTCTTAATAATTTTACTTTGTTTTTCATAGATATGTAGCTGAGCGGGGTGACGCTGAAAATCATGATGTTTTAACATATTTTATTTTTTTTAGATCTCATCAAATTTTTTTTTTTTAGAACTGTCCTCTATTTAGATCCAGAGATGTTTTATTTACAAAAACAACTTCCTAAGACAGGGAGACATCCTCTGAGTCATTCCTTTATGGAATAGGGACAGCATAAAAAGATAATAGATGATCATGACAAGATTTGCTCGGAGATCGAAATCAGTCAACTTATTTTAAACAACAGATTTTTCCAACACAAATCTAAATTTCAGAAATATACCATTGATGTTTGTACAAATTTTTCAGAAGTTATTTCAGCGAAGGAATTTTCTACCGTCTTTGTCTAAATAGCTCAGTGTACAGGTATGTTTATTTTTCAAAAACATAAACTGATAAATTCAAATCAAAATCAAACAGAAAGAAAACGAAAACGCAAACAAAAATCAAGATATATACATAAAATACAAGGGTTGTTATCACGCAAAGTATCTTTTCAAGACTTGGCCATTCACCGGATAGGTGTCAAGCTTCCCTTCAAGATTCTGCAATCGAAAAGAACTAGGACCCAACGTTTCAGCAATTAAAAATGGTCCAAGCCATAAGTTTTGAAATTTTGTGTGTTCTCCCTTTCCCTCATGCAGTTTGTCCCACTTCAAGACGAGATCACCTACTTCAAAATTCCTATCAGAAGCAGAGTTAGAATTGAACCAACTTTTAACCAATTGTTGATGTTGATCTAACTTACATTTAGCTTGGGCTCTTACTTCTTCTAGCTTCATCAAAGAGTTAATTCGGTTTTCTAAAGGGGGACAATATTCTTCTTGGACTTTCTGTGACAACTGAAGTGAAGGAAGAAGAATGTGAGGTGGCAGAATTGCTTCTCCGCCATAAACGAGAAAAAAGGGGGAGTTACCTATAGCAGATTTTGGCGTTACCCTATCAACCCACAGCGCGTTTAGCAGCACATTGTGCCAATTTTTGTGATTTTCAACCACGGTTCTCTTGATAATTTTAATCAAGTTCTTGTTTGTTGACTCTGCCAATCCGTTGCCCTGGGGGTAGTAACTAGCAGAATACTTCAGCTTAATTCCTTTTTCCAAATCAGACTCACTCATCTCAAGAGAAGAAAAGTATGAAGCATTATCAATGACTAAACAGTCAGGGATACCGAAACGGGTGATAATATTCGAATTTAGAAAGGCGATTACCTGACTGGTGTTGACAATTCTTAATGAAGTAGCTTCAGACCACCGTGTAAAGTAATATGTGGATGTCACAATAAAATTGTGTTGTTGTGAGGATGAAGGGTTGATTGGACCTATGATATCAAGGCCCCATTGCTGGAAAGGAGAATCTACTGAAACGGGTTGCAAGGGAAAGGTTGTTTTTTGTAACCGCCCTGATGCTTTCTAACAGATGATATATTTACGACACAAGGCATGGGAATCTCTAAAAAGTGTGGGCCAGTAGTAACTAAATCTTAAAACCTTATGAGCGGTGGTGTCACCACCGAAATGACCGCTAACTTCTCCAAAATGCAACTCTAGCAAGACTTTTTCTGCTTCGTCCTTCTCAAGAAAGCGCATCAGTATGCCGTCAAAATTATGATGAAACAATATACCATTAATCAAATGAAAGGAGGAAGAATTTAACCTCAACACTCTTCTCTTAGGGGGGTCTAAGTGACGAGGTGCTGACCCATGTTCAAGACATAACCCAATATCGACGTACCAGGGGCTAACAAGGTTTTGTGCGCAATAGATTAGGCTTTGATCGCTTTGTTCTAGGTTTGACGTATCACTATCTTCTTGCTGTCCTGTTTCCGAATCAACCACCAACTTACATAACCCTTGGCCTCTCACAATCTGAGTTGGGGTGATTTCTAAGTCATACTCTTGCAAGGAGGTGACCCAGTTAGCTCTCTTTTCTCCTAACTATTTCTGCACTAACAAGTTACTTATGGCAGGGTAGGGGACAATGACTTTCGTCCTTGACTTCAAAAGATAGGACCGGAAGTGCTTAACTTCTTTGAAAACAGCATAGGCTTGCCGATACACCACTGGATAGTTAAGTTCAACACCTCTGAAAGCAGAGCTCATAAAGGCGATGGGTACTTCGTGGTTCTCGACATTCTTCTAAGTTAGGACGGCGGCATAGGAACGGTCAGAAGCAAAAGTATAGAGTGTAAAATCTTGAGAGAAGTCAGGGATAATGAGAGAGGGAGCATCTATTATGGCCTTCTTTATTGCATTGAAAGCTTGACTTTCTGTGGGTCCCCAGTGATATTGGGTGTCTTTATTAATTAAATTCTGTAAAGGCTTGACCATCTCGGAGAAACTGGGGACGAATCTCCTCATGAAGTTAATCTGGCCTAAGAAAGACTGCATGGATTTTTTGGATGTAGGAGGGGGAAGTTTAGCGATGGCTTGAGTCCTTTTGGGGTCAATAATCATTCCTTCACTAGACACAATAAATCCTAAGAGTTTACCCTGTTCTACTGCAAAGATGGATTTTTTGGGGTTTAAGGAGATGTCGTATTTACGACATCACAGTAGAACGACTCGTAAGTGAGCTAGATGATCGTCTTTGTTTTTAGAATAAACAGTCACATCATCTAATTAAACTACGACGGACTGATTGATTAAGCCTCGGAAAGCAATGCCCATTGCTCTCTGAAAGGTGGCACCAACATTAATCAATCCAACGGGCATTTTACGATAAGCATAAGTGCCCCACGGGGTACGGAAGGTAGTTTTGAGTTGGTTTGGTGGAGACATCAGGACTTGGTTGTATCTAGAGAAACCATCTAACAGGGATAGCCTCTCGGAACAGATACCTATTGAAGGATCTGTTCCATGGGAAGGATAGGATAGTTGTCTTTATCAGACGCTCTATTGAGGTTTTGGAAATCGACGTAGAGTCGGATTTCCCTGTTTTTCTTCCGGACTGGGACAAGGTTGGACACCCATTGAGTGTGCCTAACAGGAAAAATTATTTTAGCATTAAGGAGTTTATTCAATTCTTTTTGAACGGTCGGTTCTAGTTTAGGGTGCATCTTCCTCAGTTTCTGTTGGAAGGGTAAGGTTTGGGGCTTCATCGGGATGACATGCTGTATGATATTAGGGTCGAAAGTTTTAAGATCATCATACGCCCATGCAAAGACATCCTTAAATTCCTTAAATAATTTAACAAATGTATCTTTTTCTTTTCGAGAGCATCCCAAGCCTAGGTTAATGCACTGAGGATTTTCATTAGTTCCTAAGTTCACTTTTTCATAAGACAACGAGGAACTATTGGTTTTACAGTTGACCGTCTTTTTAAACTTATCTTCAAAATCATAAAACTTCTCTAATCTAAGTATAGATTTGGGTATGGAATTTACCATGTTCGACAGAGTTTTAGGAGATTTCGGATCAGGTATTATCATGAAATCGTGCAAATTGTCATCATGCATGCATTCATCTATCACCGCGCCTTGAAAGGTTTCTTCCATGTGCATAAAGTTGATAATATGATGATCGTCGTCAAATACTCTCCAGTTCGTGATATTGTCAGGAACAGATGGTCGAAACAACAACTCAATGGAGAATGCGTCTGGAGACAAGACTTCTGCAGGAATAAGTTTAGAAGCTACATTAGCCAATAGATCTGCTTCAACATTATTTAATCTAGGAATGGAATTTATATTGAAAGCATAAAATTTATTCATTAAACTCCATACCTCAGACTGGTAGCTCTTGAGATGCAGAGAAAGACAGTGGATGGAATCTCTTACCTGTTTAACCACTATTTCAGAGTCGCCAAATACAACCAGGTTTTAAATGTTCATATCCAGATCTTTTCTGAGACCTTGCAATAAAGCCTCATATTCTGCAGTATTATTAGTACATTCAAATTCTAGTCTAAATGCAATTAATGTCTTGTTACCTGCCGGATCGATGATGCAGCCTGCACCATCTCCTTCTTTAGACTTAGACCCGTCGAAATACAAAGACCAAATTTGATTTCCGTCGGGTGCATGAGACCGTTGCGTGGAGGTTGTTGGTTTCATACATGCTACAATCTCAGACTGTTGTTCTGGATTGATGATAGGTGAATCCTCGGCCATGAAATTGCCGAAGAAGGTGTCCATCCCTTGGACCTCGGGTGAATCAACAGAAGGTGTATATGGTTCATTAGGATCGTTCAAATCTATGACTGTGAACTTAAGGTAACGTTCAAGATTTACCCTGATCTTGTTAGGCTTGCCATTCTCTAGAAGCCATAAGTGGGACCAGTCTGTTGCAAAGTAACCATGTAGTTTCTCCAACCAATCCCTGCTTAAAAACAGACCATACACTTCTGGAATATCCACAATAATTATATCAATAATCTGATGAACCTGGGTTAGGCGATAATCTAATAAGTACATTTTTTAGTTTGCCTATAACCTTAACATTGGTTCGATCAAGTTGTATGATTTTTAAAGTAGATGGTTCCACTTCAGTGTTAATCTTCTGGCAGACATACCAAGGCATCACATTGGATGACACCCCTGAGTCCACCATACAATTATGCACGTTTCTATTGAAAATCTCAAAAGTTACCAAGAAAGGAGGTACATTTTTGCGAGTACTAAGAGTAGTAGCTTGTGGCTTTTTACTCGCAGTTTCTAAAGCTACTTTATCTACAGTATTTACATTATTTACATTACTTACAGGAACTACAAGAAGGCTTCCCTTATCTTGAGGATCAGAATTTTTAGTGGAAGTCTTCTGAGGGAATTTGTTTTGCACAACCTTGTTACCACTTGAATTACCATTCTTGCCGTTCTCTGAAATATTTTGCAACATTTTTTGAAGCATAAATGGAAACTTCAACAACTCATAAATAGAAATGTTAGCCCTTAAATTTTTAAGATCTTCAACAACATCATAATCTAAGTTGGGGTTCACATTGCTTTGTTTAGTCTCTGCTGATTTAGATTGCTTTGGAGGCAAAGTTGTAGTGTTTTCAGTAGAAGGTTTGTTTGTTGTCTTACTCCTAGTATTATAAGGGTGAACTGTCTCGAAGTTAGCTTGAAAGATGTTATTTGAGAAATGTCCAAAGATGTTTGGAGAAGACTCTTCTTCTTGAACTGTTTCTTGTTCAACTACCTCCTGAGGGATCTCAGGGGGCATCAAGTTATCTTGGGCTTCTAGAATTGTTTGAAGGGCGCATTGCAAACTTTATAGATTTAGGCCTTCCGGGGTTGGATTAGGTCGGTTGGTAGGAAAAGGCTTCCGAAAAGGGGGTTTGTAGGGTCCTTTACTATAGGAAGCTTCTTCGGTTGACCTTTTTAAGTCTATAACTTGATTCGACAGTTTTTGAACAACTTTATTTAAGTTTTCTAAATCATAGTTTTCAGGTTGTGTTTTACTCGGAGTGGGTCTAGAAAGAATTTCGATCTTCTTTTTGGAAGAAGAACTAGTCTTAGTTTCGTTGCTAGAAGAGTCTTTAAGACTAAGTATGTCTTTTTTGATCTGACTGGCCTCTTCGAAGGCCTCTAACAACGTGGATTTTTTAGATCATTTAACCCAAATAGCTATACTTTGATGCAAAGCTTTAGTGTAGTAAGATATTATAAGACTCTCGGCAGGCATGGGATCTGCAGGGATTCATTTTTTAAGTGTTAAGAATCTTTGATTAAAGTCTTTAAATTTTTCTTTTGGGTTCATTCTTAAGCTATAAAGGTCCATGACTAGGACTTCCGGAGGTTTACCGTCTCTGAATGTTTCCAAAAAGCATGACTCAAACTTTTCCCAAGACATGATGGTATGGGGTTGTTGGGAAAAGTACCATGTGGATGCATTACCCTCAAAAGTATAAGGGAACAACCTACAGACAAAGTCTTCATGTTCGACATTACGGAGTCTAATGGCTAACATAAACTTTTTAATGTGATCTTCAGCGATCTGTTTTGAGTCAGGATCAAATTTGGGAAGCCATTTCTCCGAGTGTTTAGGTAGAGGGTGCTAAGCTCCAGGTACAGCTACAACATCCTGATCAAGCCAGGGTCTAGCAGGGTTGTTCTGATTTTCCATTGGGGTAGTGGGTGTGGAAGGCTGAGAAGGGGAATCGCCTTTGTCTGACGAGTCTCCTCCAGAAGAGGAAAGAGATGATGGAGGAGGTGAAGGAGGTATCCCAGATCCTCCTGCAGCAGGATTTAAGGTTGTATCTGTGGGATTCACAGTGAGGTTAGTGTCACCTAATTGTTCTTTGATATCAAAAAAGTCCAAAGGTTGACCCCATGGACGGTTTGGTTGCCTAAGACGAGCTAAGGCACTATGTGTTTTTATAAGAGATTGGCGGACAATCTCTTGTATGTCACCACCTGTAGGATTCGGGGTTGCTGGCTCAACTGTGATCTGTGGATCATCGGTTGAAGTAGTTGTTGTTTGAGGGGGAATATTATTGTTTGAATGGATTCTATTTACTAAGGGTGATCGATTTGGGGGGGGAGGATTCTTGTGACTGCCTCGTGCCATTAATTAATTTCAGGCCCTCCTTCTAGCACCATTTGTTGACAGGCAAAATCGATCGTCCGTCAACTGAGAGAGTGGAACTGGTCCAGGGTTGTCTAATAACCCAAGACGGTTGGGATGAACCACCCTGTCGGGTTTAGCAGTAGGGATGATTTTAAGGATGGAAATTTATTTTAAAACGTAGAAACCTTGGCGAATCTTACTAATCCTTCATATGCCAACTATAAATGTTTGGCGATATTTTTATAAAAAAATTCAAATTTCTAAGTATTTTATATAGTTTGTATAAAAATTTGGTGATTTTTAAAATAAAATAATTTTACCCTATAGAATTTGGGCGAAACATTTTTAGAATAGAGAATCCTTTTTTGGGAAAAACCATGGAAAATTAGCCCATGAGCGAAATTTAGCCCCTAAAATCATCCCTGTTTAGCAGCTCCGTTAGCCAATCTAAGGTCCTAAGAAAACCAAAGAAAACAAATCTAAACTAACTAATTTAACTAAAAACAAATAAAACAAACTAACTAACTAATTTGACTATTACTAACTATTAAACAAACCAAACTAATCTAACTATTCTATATATACAATTTACTAACTACTACTATACTGACTCTAACTAATTAACTATCTAACTACTAACATAAAAATAACTTATTCACAGAGTGTACAATATCTACAATTTACAGATTTAAATAAAACCTGAAAAATTCATTTATATTCTGCCCTAAGATAGAAAAGGATATTTTTAATTTTTTGTAATTTTATGAACAAGAAATAAAATAGAAAACTAACTTAACTAAAACACTAATCTGAACTACAAATATAACTAACTAAAATAATAATAGTATACTAAAGAAATTTAACAAAAATAATCACAAACTGACCCGGAGAAATGCTCCAGATTTGTCCTGTGTATGATGATCTTCTAAGCTGATCGGAGGGAGGAAACCTGCATCGAATAATCCATAAGTTTTTCATAAACGATATCTGCAGTTCTCTTTAAGTTTATTTACAGGACAAACAAGACATAAAAATCACAACAATCATATGATTTATAAATCTCCATAATTAGCTAAATCTCTATGCAAAGATTTATACAAAATAATTCAATTGATGAAGAAGAGAAATCTGTCATTCATAAACTGAATCAAGTAATTGTTTTATTTTTAAGTAATGGAAGAAATTAGATATGAATGATACATTAATTAATACATATCATTTTACAAGAGACTATGATAGCTAAAGTAGTCGCTAATCTAATGCAAATTGATGAACATAAACATGGAACAAAAGATTGATATTATGAAAGAAAAAGTTGTAGTAGAACATCAACGTTTTTCTCAGTCTATATTAGATATCCATAATCTTGGTTCTCCCACAAGCAAGGATGATCCTTATTACAAAAATAATAAGTATTTATAATATTTTCCACAGGATAAAACCTCCCTGTGGAAGTTATCAAACTGTTTACATGAAATCTGGGAAGATATCCCAAGTTTAACTAAACTAGGAAACTACAATACATCTAAGACACACAAATATCCCCTAGATTGTCCATCAAGTCCCATGAAATTTAAATTCACCTGAAAAGGATAAAAAATAGACAAGTTAGAAGGATCTTTTATTAATAAAATAATAAAAATTTAATTCTATAGACTAGCTACAGAATCCTCTGATTTTGTAGCTAGTCTAAATAAAACACAGAATCAACATTGAAATCGATTGAAAATATTTTTAAAGAATTAAATTCAATTTAACATCCAATAGCTTATTTGAAAACAATTCACAAATTGAAATCGTTATTCCATTTTGAAATCAAACAAGACCAATATTGATCAGCTAATTACAGAGATACGGGTACTCTGTTTTGTTTGTTACTACAAAGTCAGGTGATAAAATCATACGGAACAACAATGCAATCGTTTAATATCCAATCGAAATCCACATAATCAAATTGCAAGAGCTTGTTATACTGTCTTATCAACATGAGACGTGATCGAATCGAATAGGATCATTTTCAAATCGTTATGAATGTATTGTCATACGATGATCTAGGCTGTGAGCGAGTTAAACCATAACTGACTCATAACTGTCCACATACAAAATTGTAATAGGATCAATCAATTAATAGCAGAGTTCATAATAGATAACCGATCGTTTGTTATTAACTAAATGGGGCAGACAAAATCATCATGAGATCACTTCTTGAATGCATTTTGAAACGATTATTCCCTGAATTTCCTCATACGAATTCAACAGAATGAGACAAGTTGAACTGAGTTAACAAATTCATTTCAGAACAGAGCTGTAATCAAATCTATTTTTAATACGAATGCAATTCATAAAACCGATCAAACTAACTAAAGATACCGCTATCCAATCAGGCGAATCAAACGGAAGAGGTTTAACAAAGTTGTCGTGGATTAAAACTGTTGCATGATTCGGGCATGAATATTATTCGCACAGGATTAAAGTGAAAGTATTGTTTTCAGGAAAACATAGTTATTTTTCCTAACTTGGAAACGATCGAATATAGAACATTTCATGACACAGTATCATAACAACCAAATTTATTAAAATTGTTTACCAATCACACCATATAAATCATAACGAAATCAAATACAAACCTGATCGTATTCTAAATTGAGCATGAAAAACTTCATGTTTGGAGTGGATACAAAATGAATTGAATTGAAAGCGAATCATCAACTTCGCTAACTCAATCAGGCAAACCATGAAATCAAATCCAAACGAGAACCTTTCAAATTGAATAAAAATCTATAGATGGCTATACTGGGAATGATCAGATCATATATTCAAAACGGAATTTCGTTTATTTTTAGCAAAGAGAAATGTATACAGGATGAACACATTATGAGAAAACCATTTCGAAATACAAACAGAGATATTCGAGAACCAAATTCCAAATACTATATTACTCATGGTGACTCACAAAACTTAAAACGATATCAAAATCATACCTGTACAGCGACGAGACGGTTTGGTCATGCCAATTTGGAGTTGATAACGGTTGTGGTTGATTCAACATTCTTGAAAAGGATGGAGCCGGTCGTCTTCTACTTCTTATCAGTTGCTTGGAGCTTGTCTCTTTGATTGGTCAATACTGCAATTTGATCTTCCAGCGATTGAATTTTCGATTGGAGTAGGGGAACATCAATGTAGTATCGTTCCAACCATAAATCGCATTGTTCACAGGACGCCTGTGTGGGTTTTGAAAGAGCAGCCGAGGGTTTGGACATGTGGTTGAAGGTTTCGTTAGGCAACTTAATACCAGGGTAGCCAGGTTTATCTTTTAGGCAAGGGGGAAGATTCGTCACGAAATCATAAGGTGGTTCAAGGCATAAACCCTGTGAGTAAGGATACTCATCAGCTAAAAAAAGTTCTATGTCGGAGTTGGAATCCTCACTTAGTACGATAGGCTTTGACTCAACAAAGGGTTTAGGTTTGTTCCTGGTCATCCTTGAAATAAGTCGTGCATTCTTTTTACCCTTGGCATTAGTAGTAGGGTTTGCCTTAGGCTTTTTTCTTACAGGTTTTTCAATAGCCTCGGCCTTCTCAGTTCCGATGTCTGGTAAGTCAATAGGAGGGTCAACCGAAGGCTTAGGGGTAGGAAATAGGATATGAAAGGGCATGGGTGGTCCAGCCTTGACTTCACTCACCACAGGCTTGTCAACCTATATAGGGTTCGGGTCCTCGAAACCATTCCGAGCAATGAAAGCTCTCGAACTATCACCATGTAAACTCAAATGATAAACAATGATAAGTTTAATAAGCCCATGGTGGAACAGGCTTCTGTCAGCCTTATGCCTTTTAAACCTTTTCGACATTTTATATAAGTTGCGCTGAAAGTAAAAAGGCATGTTTACAGGGTACCCTATAAAATTCATTAGCAAACACAGGTGGTAGAGAAACACAAGTTTGTATCGAACTTCATAGGTCACGAACTGCTTGACTAGCATCAAAAAGTCATGCCATCGTGGTTTGAGCATAGATATGGGCATACATCTGTCACAAGAGGTGACTTTGTGCGAGAGAAACAATAGTGGCCATGGAACCTCTTCTACCTTACAATTTTTGAACCAACGTTGTCCTGTGGTAGGTAACCCTGTAGCAGAACTGATAAATCCCTCCTTGATTTCTAACTGGACATCACCCACCTTGGCTCTACAGCCATCAAAAGTTAAATAGAATTGTTGTGCCACGCATAAGTTAAAACCCTCAAATCTCTGCACGAAGGCGAGCCAACCATTAGCCTCCAGGTCTTTCCAGGCATTGTCAAACATTAACAAGGCTTGGTTGCCGTTTGGCTCTATCCACATGACTGGTGCCATGGAGCCGAGCACATGGTAAGCCAAGGGTTTGTATCATAAAACACACAGGGGCAGAGCTACCCGAGCTAACAGAAGTGAACGGGGATAAGGGACAGGCATAAATGCCATCATGCGAAGGTGGTGGAGTCTTCCGTGCATAATATTTATTACCAAAGTACAACCGCCGGCTATCATAGTTGTTCAATGCACTATAGCATAGTTCAAAAAATCATGTTTCTTGGCTAACCAATGAAAAAATGGTAAGTGTGTAAAAAACGCGTGCAATCAAAACATTATGCCATAGTGTTTAAATCATCAAAATACTCAAATTGAAACCAAAACCAAATAATTAATCATGCACCAATGTTTCGCTCATATTAATCGTTTAACCAATGTGTCAATGGGTATTCATATAACCGACAAGCCAATAGTTATGAAAACATTAACATAAGGATTATATCAAAAGACATATATATAAAAAAATTAATCATAACCCCTATGCATTTTCATGAAATCAATGTCCAGGTAGGTCGAATAAAATGTGAGTCCAAATGCTAAATGTCTTACAAACTCAATAAAACCAAATTACACAATCAATCGAAGTATGAGTACCAATCAAAGGATACTGGCAGTCGTACAATGACAAATAAAAGTTAAGCGCAATAGGCATATCGACAAAAGAGATATTGGCAGTTCAAATAATGACTTCAATGGGACTTCGAAAGGCGGAGTTTTCACGCTTATAGTCGTGAAAACAAAATGGAGGAAAAAGTGCAAATGTCGCAAAAAATGAAAATGTTGTTCATTAGAAAATTGCGACGAAAAATTGATGTTTGCAAAACATTGGTGTAGGCATCTTATAGGACACTATAAAAAAGTTAATTGGCTGCCAACAAATCCCAGACAGGGCCATGGTGCTTACCAAAACCCTAGATGGGATGCAATTCCCCAACCACCATATTTCCAAGGAGCTTGGGGCCAGATGCCGCAACCCCATCTCCCTTTTTTGGCCATGCTCAATCTGCTAGAAATGTATAAGTTGATGAATGACCATGTGTGTCATGATCCTACATGGCCCCCCATTCCGACCAAGCTTCTTCAGATATTCCAAAATTCTAAGGAAAGAATAGCGAGGATCCTAGTGATCACGTCGCCACCTTTCACCTATGGATCCCTTAGAATTCCCTTAATGATGATTCTATTTAGTTAATATTGTTTCAAAGCACCCTCACAGGGTTGCCGCAAAATGGTATATTGAGCTACCAAGAGGGGCATACATAACCTTTAGTTATATTGTTTTAGTCTTCCTTAACCACTTCCAATTGTCAGTTTGTTTCGATGCTGGCTTAGAAATTTTGTCGACCTTACGCCAGGACAAAGCCACTCATATCTCATATCACATCTAGGAGTGGCGTAGAAGGAAGAGGTTGATCAAGACCTGCATACCACCAAAATTCCTGCAAGAGTGGTTCCTTGAATATCTGCAACCTTATATTTTGAAGGATGTTTCTACATCTGGGGTTACATCTAAGGAAGAAGCAATTTTCAAAGTCCAACAGTTAGATCTTATATATTCTTAGTCTGGGATTTTATAATATATTCTTCCTGATGCACCGAGGTCAAACTATGACCCTACAAAAAATATTGGGCCTCATGTCGATGGCATTAATGTAGGCTCTGCCAATGTGAAATCCATAGACTCGGTGACAAGACATTTGAAAGAGTTGTCTCTAAACCAGTCTGCAGGAGGGCCAACTTCATTTGTGTCTTCCAATCCCACTCAATCATAGAATGTACATTCTATGTAATCATTGACTAGCCCAAATGGTAATAAGCAAGCAATCATGAATAAGAAGAAAGGATGTAATAATAATCGCAAGGGTGGGAAGAATAATAAACCTAAGGAATATAATAATAATGAGAAGATGAATAATAATCCTGGTGAGGGAAAAAAAGAAACGAGGAAGGTGAAATTTCCTTGTAAGCTTTGTACATACTATCACCTTACCCATTTATACCCCAAAGTTGTAGAATCTATCAAGCTTTTATTTCTACTGCTCGTTGTCCAGGAGAATCCTTTTCCACATAACCAAGACATGGCCTCGAGCTCCTAAAATTATGGAAATGTGGCGAGTGGGAGTCAAAACCCATTGGCACAAGATGGTGACCATTTATGCATCAATATGGTCAAATATGATGTTAATGTAGCCACTCGATCTCGTGATTACAGTTCTCCACAAATTGTTCCTAGTCTAGAGACTCCTCCTCCTCCGGAGACTCCCTTACAGATTGAAAAACCAGAGCCACTTCTTCGTATTTCGAAAGGAGTACTCAATCACTCTACCCAAAATCCTAATGCTAGAGCCGCCCAAAATTACTCTATTTTCAAGGACCTAGGTCAAATCCCTTGTGCGATGTCAAATCTAGAGGTACTCCAAACGTGTCCTTCATAGAGGAATGTGTTTCTATATGTGTTAGGAGATCTAGATCCTTATGGCTTGAAATTTATCAATATTAACATCACATATGTGAAGCCTCACTTTCCTTACCATGTGGCATTCCAAATCCACATGGGTTACTCGAAATATACCATCAAGCGTACTATTGTTGATAAAGGTGCTACAACATGGGTGTTTTCCCTAGTCTGTCGGAAATCCCTCGGCTCTATGACTCTTTCTCAGTCTCTGACCATGTTGACTTCTTTTGACGGTCATTCCTTTCACCCTCATGGTATTCTTATTGAATTTCCAGTATATTTAGGTGGGAAGAAGGTAGAGGTAGATGTCAAGGTGGTTGATACACCCCTCTATTATAACTTGTTACTAGGATGCAATTGGAATTATGCTATGAATCCCATCATATGATCTATTTTCCGTACTCTTTGTTTTACTCATGATGCAAAGATCATGACGATCGATTAGTTGTCCTTTATGTATACTAGATCCCCATGGTCAACAATTCTCAACCGACAACTGAGAATATCGGTGTTGGAATGTATTCATCCCTTATGGGTACCTTCGACTTCATGGCACAGGTTCACCACATTTACGCCATGTCCAATAGGCTTGCTTCATAAAAGAGGTTTGTTCCTTTCCGCACTTCCTATTTTAATGGTCCTTGGACCCTCCTATCCTCAACTATGTATTGTGAAGGCTAGTCACATATTGGAATGGTCATTCCACTGTCAGCGACAGAGATAGAGTATCAAGCGGTTCTTGACTCTTCTGTCGATTTGGATCTTGTTACCTCCCTAACAGACGAGGATGATCATATTCTTAAGCCCATGTGGTTCACTTCATCATCTTGTTCACATGACTTACTAGATGATACTTTTACCTCGGATGATGATATCATTGAGGCCATGAATGGTTCTAACAAACCTTGGGATGATATGCATCATTGCTCTTATTTTCTCCCAAAGTTTTCCATAATCGAACAAGATGAATTTAGATCTAATTTGATCGAGATATTTGATCATGTCGTAGTTCCACTTGATATGCATAGAATTTATACCAAAGGAAAAATTGCAAGTATCTCCCCTATCATCATGATCGATATCTCTCATACCCCTAGCAAGATTGAAAATGTATACGTCGATGCAGATTGTTTTCTAGAATAAATCATCATCTACACTGAAATCTTCAAGGAATTCTTAGATGTATTCACTTGGTCATATGAAGAGATGCCAGGAATCGACCCTCGAATTGTCGAAAATGATATTAAAACTTACCTAGATGCTAAGTCAGTTCGATAACGTCTTAGATCTGTCAATCCCCGGAAGGCCCCTGCTATTAAGGAAGAGGTAGAGAAACTGCTTAATGTTGGATTTATCTACCCGGTTCCCTTGAATGAATGCATATCCAATCCCATTCACATGAATATGAATCAAGGAACCATCCATGTATCCATGGATTTTAATGACCTGGACAAATCCTGTCCTAAAGATAACTTCCCTACACCTTTCATTGATCATATTCTTAACGAGTGTGTAGGAAGAAATTTTTTTTCTTTCATGGACTGATTTTTAGGGTATAACCAAATTCAGATTAAACCCAAGGATCAACATAAGATGAAATTTATTTTTCATTTGGGTACTTTCGCATACCAAAAGATGCCTTTTGGCCTTAAAAATGTCGGAGCAACATTCCAACATGCTATGACCTTTGCATTCAATGATCTCAAACATATAGTTGAAGCCTATCTTGATGATATTGATACTCACTCTCGTAAGAGAGTGGATCACCCTAAGCACCTTCGACTAGTTTTTGAAAGATTTTGTCGTTATCGCATCTGGTTGAACCTGCATAATTGCATATTTTTTGTTAGGTCAGGATGTCTTCTAGGATTTTTAGTCTCTGAGACTGGGATCATGGTATATCCATTAAAAGTTGAGGCAATAGTTCGATTTCCTCCCCTGTGCACTATTCAACAACTTCAAGGTTTACAGGGGAAAGCTAAATTTTTACATTGCTTTATAGTGAACTATGCCAATATTACTAAAGGTTTCATGCATCTCTTGAAGAAGGATGCCCCTTTTATTTGGGATGAGTGAGCCCATGAATCCTTCGATGCTTTGAAGAAATCCTTGGTATCGACACCTCTACTGAAGTCCCCTATCTATAGTAGAGATTACTTGATTTATGTCACCGCATCCAAAGATACGATTGGTATGGTATTCGTTCAGGAGTATGATGAGCTCCACGAGCACACCATTTACTATCTTAGTCAAAACTTAGTCGGTCCTAATCTCAAATACTCTCATGTTGAAAAGATAAATTTGGTTGTCATCCACGCAGTCCAATGATTATGACATTACATATTTATTTGAAAGACTACTGTGGTTGTGAATGTCAATCCATTTCAATACGTTTTTACCAGGCGTATCATAGGGGGAAACTACAATAAATGGATTGTCATTTTACAATAATTTGATCTCAATTGGATGAGGATGTTAATATCCAGCTTCCCACAATTGGACGATGATTTTATTCATGTTGATTCTTTTGTGGATGAACACATTTTTATTGTCTCATCGTCTGACCCCTGGTATGGAGACATTGTTTCTATCTTCAAACTTTGAAGTTCCCTAAGAATCTCTCGTGAGATGAATGACATCTTATATGATACCAAGATAAGAATTACCTTATCATCAGTGACACTCTGCATCATCGAGGAATAGACAATATTGTACGTCATTGTTTAAATCACAAAGAATCTAAGTCAATTCTAAACGATTTCCACAGTGGGGCTTGTGGTGGTCATCTATCCGGGTTTGCAACAACCCAAAAATATTTGCGACACAGTTATTTTTTGCAATATTCCAGATATAAAAAGTATGCAGAACAGAAATAAATTGCTAGAAATGGCAGATAAACAACAATATAACCATAACAACACCACAATAACACTAAAATGATATCAGACTAACACCAGAAAGAGCACTTTGATTCTGAGATTAATGTTCACTTGCCTCTTCGAGTGGGCAACCTCCAGTCGAGCAGATCCATATTACAATAATATCCAAGCTAGGGTTCTCATATCCTAGACTCCTATTTATACTAAATATGTCTATCCAAAAGAACCATATAGAGTAAGAACCTTATAGAGAGGAAGTTTCTATTAGGTCTTCTTACATTCGAATTATTATACCCTATTGCAAGGCCTTATTAATATTGACCTTTATTACATATGAATATATTTTTCTACCATTGTGAGGGGTTAGGTTCCTAACATGTCCTCCCCCTTAAAAAAAACCTTGTCCTTAAGTCTTGAGATGTGGAAATTGTTGCAGAATGGTAGTTGGTTCCCAAGTGGCATATGTTGGAGTTGTATCTTTCCATTGGACTAACACTTCCTTGATGGTTCGCTGACACAGGCGATGCTCACACTGGTCCAAAAATGCTTGTGGTTGTAGCCAAATGGATCCTTCTTCGTCAAACTAGGGAAGGTTGGTTTGATTTTGGAGCTTAGTTCCAATCACCTTATTTAAGCATGAAACATGAAAAATAGGATGTAGCTTAGAATGAATGGGAAAATCTAACTAATAGGACACCTTTCGCACATGCTTGAGAACCATATAAGGACGATAAAATTTGGGCTCCATATTCTGACAATGGTTGGACTTCAGGGAATATTTCTTGTAAGGTTGTAGTCGAAGAAACACCCGATCCCCTTTTGAAAATTAACATTCAGAGCGACCTTGATATTCTTGTTGCTTCATACGATTCTGGGCCATGACCAAATTCTCTTTGAGGGTATGGAGAATATCCTCTCAAACTGTAAGTGTTTGGTCAGCTTCTTGGACCTTCGATACACCTGGTAAATATGAGAGAAATGAAGGTGTCTTTTTTCCATATACTTCTTCAAAAGGAGTCATGTGGGTAGTTGTATGGTATGAAGTGTTGTACCACCATTTAGCTAGGGGTAACCATTGAGCCCACTAATTTTTATTTTCTTATGCAAAGCACCTCAAATATGTTTCCAAACACTTGTTTACCACTTCAGTTTGACCATCAGTATGAGGATGATAAGATTTGATGAGATGCAATTGGGTGCCTTGTAGCTTGAATAGTTCTTTCCAACAATTGTTGGTGAAATTTGGGTCACGATAAAAAAAAATAGAATGCGGCATGCCATGAAGCTTGAAGACCTGATCCATGAAAATTTGAGCCACAGTGGATGCTATAAATGGGTGTTGAAGAGAACAGAAATGAGCATACTTGGAAAGGCGATCAAATACCACCATGATGACTGATTTATTTTCCAATTTAGGTAAGCCTATAATAAAATCCATATAGATATCCCTCCAAATAGCAGGTGGAATTGGAAGAGGTTGTAGTGTACCAGGAGATTTGATTGTTTCACCCTTGTTATGTTGACAAACATCACATTCAACTAAAAAATTATGAAAGTCTTGTTTCATACCATCCCAAAAAAAAGAACGTTTGACCTTGTCATAGGTTTTGGTAAACTCGAAGCACCCAGTTGTGGGTGTAGCATGAATCTTAGAAAGTACCGTGGATTTAAGTTTTGACTGTTCACTTAAATATAAACAGAATTTGAATCGAAGCTCATCATGGAGCCAAGAGTACCTTGGGGAAACTGGAGTATTGGGCTGCAATTGTTGTATCAGATGTGAACTTTTGCGATCATGTAGCCATTCCTGCCGAACGACTTGGAGCCAATCTGGTACACTGAAGGAGAGAGAAAAAAGGAACCCTTCATCTTCATATCTTCGAGAAAGTGCATCCACAACCACATTCTCTTTATCTTTCTTGTAAATTGTCTCATAATCATATCCAAAGATCTTAGTCACCCATTTTTGTTTCTCTGGGGAGGAAATTCGTTGTTCCAAAAAATACTTGAGTCTTTGATGATATGTATTAATTTGGAAGTGTTTCCCCAATAGATAAGGGCGCCATAGATCAATGACATGCATAATAGCCAAAATTTCATTTTCATAGATTGATTTTCCCAAATTTATCTTAGAAATTTGTTTGCTGGTAAAGGCCAAAGGCCGACCCTCTTGCATAAGGACAGTGCCAATTCCTTTCCCTAAAGCACCACATTCTAGGAAAAAGGTCTTTGTGAAATCAGGAAGGGCCAGGACTGGAGTTGTGCACATGGCCATATTCAAGGTTCAAAAATCCTGAGCAGCTGCTGGGGTTCATGTGAAATAATTATTTTTAAGGAGTGCAGTGAGAGGTGCCGCAATCTTTCCATAATTCATAACAAACTTGCAATAATAACCTATTAAGCCCAGAAATCCATGCAAGATTTTGAGAGTATTTGGGTGAGGCCAGTCTTGTATAGATTCAATATTTTTAGGATCCACCCTAACATCGTCCTTTCCAACAAGATGACCCAAGTACTCGACTTTTGAGGCACCAAAAGCACATTTAGATTGTTTTAGGAAAAGTTGGTGTTGATGGAGTAGATGGAGAACTTGATCCACATGAGCAAGATAGTCTGTCTAGGTTTTTCTATAGATGAGGATATCATCAAAGAAGACTAATAAAAAATGACAGAGAAAAGGATGGAAGACATGATTCATGAGGATTTGGAAGGTGGAGGGTGTAATACACAAGCCAAAGGGCATAACCCAAAACGCATAGTGGCCCTCATGAGTTTTAAAGGTAGTCTTAGGAATTTCTACCTCTTTCATACGAATCTGGTGGTAACTAGAATGGAGATCAAGTTTAGTAAATAACTGGGTGCCAATCAATTCATCCAAGAGGTCGTCAATGACATGAATGGGAAATTTGTCTTTAATGGTGAGTTTTTTTAGGGTGCATAAGTCATGAAACATGCACCAAGAACCTTCTTTCTTCAGGACCATGAACACAAGAGAAGAGTAGGGGTTTGTATTAGGGTGGATAATGCCTACGTTAAGTAGTTCTTGAACCATTTTCTCAATTTCATTTTTTTGGGAAAAGGGTTGACGATAGGGACAAATATTGGGAGGAATGCTTCCTGGTACAAGGGGAATGGAATGATCATGAACACCAGGGTAAGGAGGGAGTCCCTGGGGAGTGAAAAATACCACTTGGTGTTTAGAGAGGATGGATTGGAGGTATTGTGACACAGAGGGTGTCTCAGTTGCTTGTATGGCATGTTTTTGGAAAATAACGCCAGAATAACCTTTTTTAAGCATGTTTTCCATGCGATGGGAACTAATGATCTCAGGTGAACTGACAGTGATTCCTTGGAACTTATATTGTTTTCCCTCCTGGTCGAATTGCATGTTTAATTCCTTAAAATCCATGAGAATGAGACCCAAAGTCCTTATCCAGTCTGCACCCAACAAAATGTCACAACTTCCCATGTCGATAGCAAACATATGAGATTTCAGGTTGTAGTCACCAATTTGGAGATGCACATTTTCACAATGCCCTCCACATTTCATGGAGCCTCCATTGGCAATCATGATTTGGAAATTATTGACTGCATGGATATAACAATGAGTTTCTTAGTGAATGTTGCAATGAATAAAATTGTGGGTGCTTCCACTATCAACAAGAATGATGACCTTCCTATGCTTGATGTAACCAATTAGCTTGAGGGTTTGGGGAGCAGAGAAGCTAGTGAAAGCATTTAGGGAAATGACTAGTTCTACTTTGGGAGGGTCTGAGGGAGGGGTTCTGTCGGGTTCAGGTGACTCAGAAATAAGGGGAGTTTCAACATCCTCTTCCAAAATATCCTCCGAGATGGCCATAAAAATATTTTGTAACTTACACATGTGGCCTTGAAAATATTTGTCATCACAATTATAACAAAGGCCTTTGAGTTGGCATTCAACCATTTCAGCCCTGGTCAATTTTTAGATCTTTAGTGGAGCATAAGGAGTACAGGTATTTACTTTCTTAGTGCGAGGAATAAAGGAGGGTTTCTAGTTTTGAGAAGAGACAACATGTTGTGCTTCCTTAGCTCTTTTAGCATCCTCCACCCAACTTTGAGGCTGATCCATGAGGACATGGGAAAAAGTCTCATCCTTGAGTCCATTGATAAAAAATTCTTGGAAAAATGCATCAGACATGACCTCTATACGAAAAGCCAATCGCTCAAAAGAAGCTATAAAGTCTTCCACTGTTCTAGATTGTTTAAAATTTTTCAAATGGCCTAAATGGTTGGTTTCAGTGTCAAAGAATTCATAGAGATCTGGTACAAAGTGTTTCCAAGCAACATACCCTTGACGAGTATTTTTTCTCCATTCCCACCATTAGCAACGTTCTTGATCTAGATGGAGAACACCACACCAGAGTTTGGCCAAATAATATGTAATGTCGTACAAAGAGAAACAATGTTCCATTTGAGTTACCCAACCAATGGGATCTGAGCCATCAAATTTGATCACATCCACCCATGGAAGGCATAAGTCACACTAAAAGTGATGGGGCTAAAAATTGTGGGAATGAGAGGAATTTATAGCTTCAGTATGAAAAGGTGGGTCAAATAAAGGGGTATCTTCAGGGATATGCATCTTGGTGCAGATCATCGAAACGACAGATTCAAGTTGGGTAGTCATGTCTTGTTTGAGGTCTTCTTTGATTTTGGTGATTGATGCGATGATGGAGGAATGCATGTTTTGATTGATGGAGGAAATATTTGCACTGAGTTGTCTCACTTCTTGTTGGGTCTCTGTGAAATTAGATTGCAAGGTATTGAAGTGAGCTTCCAAGTCTTGGCTACGGGTATGGGCCATGATGATGAGGGAACCGAAAAGGGGTGGGTGGGGTAAAAACCTTTGATGAAAAATATAGGTATGAATGTGATAAGGGATAAGAGATAAATCGAATGGAATAGGTCTCAAATAATGGTGCAAAAAATTCCATACTTTTTTTTTTATACATCTCTAGAGTTATAATCTAGTCTAAAGAATACTACAGTGACGAAATTCCCAAATGCTTAACCAGAAAGAAATGTGTAGTGATTTGGAAACTCAAACACAGTTGCATGGAAATATATATTGTTTGTTTTATGTTTTATTTCTGTCCCCAAGGGTTAAGTATTCAAGGGTTCTACAGACAAGGGTTTTCCATGTTCTATATCTCTCTGATATATGTGCAGGGTCCAACAGTAGTACTCAGCCCAATATCTCAAGGAACCAAATAAGGATGCTAGACAATGCCCTTATTTGTACTACCCGACTACCCAGGTACTAGAGAGTATTTCCTCGAGTGCTATTGTCAGTGATACTATAGCAGTCAGGCGACCGATCAGTTTTTCTAAAGACGACTTCAGGAAGTCTAGGTTGATTCATATATAGGTGTTGTCTGAAGCACTACCACTTGAAGGGGTACCAATAGGGGTTACAAGGGTGGCCAACGAATGTGCTCTTAAGAACCACTTGTATTTCCTACGTGTATGAATCCCTCAATCGTGGGTTTATGCACGTAATGATAGATCTCTGTATCTTAAAGACATCGAAATATGTATCTACCTTGAAAAAAATTAACCCACAATTTTCTACCAATGAAAGTGCTCTGATACCACTTGTAATATTCCAGATATAAAAAGTATGAAAAAAAGAAATAGATTACTATAAATGGAAGACAAACAACAATATAACCATAACAACACCTCAATAACATTGAAATGATATCAGAATAACACTAGAAAGAGCACTTTGATTCTGAGAGCAATGTTCACTTGTCTCTTCTAGGGGGAAACCTCCAGTCGAGCAAAGATCTATTACAATAATATCCAAGCTAGGGTTCTCATACCTCCGAATCCTATTTATACTAAATATGTCTATCCAAAAGAACCATCTAGAGGAAGATCCTTCTAGAGTGGAATCTTCTATTAGGTATTCTTACATTCAACTTATTCTACCTTATTGCAAGGCCTTATTAATATTGACCTTTATTACATATGAATATATTGTTCTACCTTTGTGAGGGTTTAGGTCCTGAACATTTTTGTCCATATATATTTAAATATTGTGTTGAAGTGAATAAGAAGTGTCACCCCTTCCAAGTGTTCACTCGGAAAATGCACTCGCATCTGACCCCTCTCTATCTAGTCATTACCGTCAGTTCCTTCACCAAGTGGGAGGTGGACTTTGTGGATTGCAACCCAACTTTGGTTGGGGGGAATCAACACATTATCGTGGTCATATACTACTTTACTAAGTGGGTCGAGGCCATGCCTACAGTTAAATTCGACGGGAAGACCGATGCCTTCTTCGTATTCAATAAAATTATTGCCAGGTTTAGAATCCTGAGTGAGATTGTCATGATCATGGAAGTCACTTTTAGAATGAAATGATGGAAGAACTAGCAGGTAAATTGGGGTTTAAGCATGGTCATTCTTCCCCTTACTACCCCCAGGAAAATGGATAGGTAGAGCCCGTAAACAAGTCTCTCAAGACCATTTTGCATAAAAATATCATCCAGAGCAAATCCGACTAGAATATAATGCTATATCCCGCACTTTGGGCATACCGAACCTCAGCCAAGACTTCCATCATTGTTTCTCCTTTCCAATTGGTACATGGTGTGGATTTGATCTTACCTATTGAATGAAAAATACCTTCTATTAGATTGGAATTTTTGCTTCTACCTGAAACTTACGATCTTGAACGATGCCTCGTGCACCTAGAGAGTATTTACGAGCAGCATCGAGACACCTCTATGGCTATCAAAGAAAATAAAATATGTGTCAAGTTCCAATATGATAATTCTTTCTTCCTTCGGTTGTACGCTGAGGGTGACTTGGTGCTTTTATATGATCAAGACAAAGAACCACTGGGGGAAGGAAAGTTCAAACCCATGTGGCACGATCCTGTTGGCAGCCAATTTGCATTTTTATACTGTCCTTATAAGCTGCCTACACCAGTGTTTTGCAACCCTTGATTTTCATCACAGCCTTTGAATAAAAATGACACTATTATTTCGTGAATTTGCACACTTACCTTTGTTCTCATTTTCATGACTGCAAGCATGAAAACTTTAATTTCAAAGTCACATTAAAATCATCACTGGATTATTTTGGTTACTCTTGTCTAGGTGTTTATTGCATTTTCAATTTGATTATAGTTGCACAATTGGCAAGACTCCAAGATCGTTACTCATTTGACATTTTTAATTGTTAATATGACTTCGTTTTTATAATACTGTGATGATATTCTTATGATCAAGTTTGTAATGCATTGGTGGTTTGATTTCTATGTTCTTTCATCAATTTCTTTAACACATTGGTTTCATGAAAACATTGACGTTGTGTTTATACCCTTGGTGTGATCATTTCATACAACAGATACTTCATATGATCAAACCCTTGGTGTTGATTTTGAATCATTATTTTGGTTTTAAAACTATTGCTTGAGAAAATGTTTGGTCGACTTACCATAGATTTCATTGATTGATTGAATGGCATGGTTTTTAACATATGCATTAGTAATTTTTGAATCGTTATATGCGTCGTCGGTTGTAATGTGGGAAATGACTGTTTTGCATGAGCTAAGCTAGCTCCACCACCTTCGCACATTCTGTCATTAATTCTTTCCCCCTATACCGGGTCACCTCTGCTAGTTTTCGAGTGAGCCTGTGAGTTATCAACCCTGCGTATACTCTGTTCAAACCCTTACCCATGCACCCTGCTCACCGTGTGCTCCCATATATGGCACCTGTGGTGTGCATAGAGCCAAATGGTAGCCAAACTCTGTTTCTATTTGATAATGCCCGTAAGGATTTAGAAAATAGTGGTTGGTTGGTGTTTATACAGAGGTTCGAGGGTTTTAATATTTCGGTTGCCCAACAATTCGCCCTCACATTTGACGGGTGCAGGGCTAAAGTTGGTGACATACAGCTCAAGCTCAATGAGGAATTCATAAGCTCTACTACAGGACTGGCAGCTACAGGCCAAAGGTGGTTTAAAAACTCCAAATTTGACGAGGTGTCATGGCCTTTACTATTCATATCAAGAAATATTGTTTCCTGTGATAAAGGTATGTCTATTTCTACCCTCAAACCTAGGTGGCACGATCTTTTGGTAATTTTTAAACAGTTTGTGACCTGTGAAGGACAGTATGGCTTGGTATTTTTGTATCACCTTCAGCTATTGATGAATTTTATAGGTTATCCATTAAATATGCCACATTACTTCTTACATAGTATTTACAAAATGTCTAAAAGATTCAAGCGAAAGAAGGCTGATAGTAGCCTTTTTCATCACAGCTTGATTAAACTCATTATCGTCCACCATTTGAGCCTTAGTGGCGATAATTGGTAGGCCTTTTTATCTAGAAATGGCTTTGCTAATCCAGAGTCTTCTCAAATCGATAAGGCTGTGGTCAGTGAGACTTTGGCTGGACCACCAGTGCCATTGCATATCCTTCTACACCCTGTCAAACCCTCATTTTTCCCTGACTTGGACATACATGATGCCTTGGTTAACCCATGCGCTAAGGATGATATTAAGGTCATCAAAAGACATGGGAGGAATAAAGACAATAGTGATACTACTGCCGACATAAGGGGGAAGAAAAATGATCGATTGATATCAAGACTTGCCCAGAACAAACCTAAACAGAACATCGACCAAAATCCCATAGTGCTGAGAAAGAATTCAGACTCCAATATCGAGCATTTCCTAGCTGAAGAGTACCCCTATTCTCATGGCCTATGCTCTAAGAAACCATGTGACTATGTCTCTAACTTACCCCCTTGCCTCAAAAATGACCCAAATTACCCGGGAATCAAAATGCACAAGGAAACCCCTGGTATTATGAAAAAACCCTCACATGTGATGCCAAATCCCGAGCAACCATCATGCATCCAATGTAATGTGTGGCTAGAGCATTATTACACTGATGTTCCCTTGTTGCAATCAAAGATCAAATCGTTAGAGGAGCAAGTTACAGTGTTGTCAAAAGAAACAGACAGGCTACAGACCAATGAGAAGAAACACAAAACCACTGGTTCAATTGTCTTTAGGAATATCGAAGCAACAACGACCTTCATCAATTCCAAGTTATCATGATCGAAGCCTTTTCTTACTGCTGAGGTATAAATTTCAATATTAATTTTGTTTTATGAGTTGGTTTCAAATTAATATAACCGATTGGATTTGCTTACAATAGCTCTGTTCGTTTTGATTCAAAATGACTTTGTTACTCTCCTTTTACCAAAAAAATTTCGTTATGAATCATGAGTGGGAAATTTGTTTCCTAAACTCGGACACAGCTATGATTTAGTTAATTAAATTTTATTATTCTCAGTTTAGTCTAAATGATTGATTTGTTTTCGATTTTGTTTGGATTGCTTTTTGAAACAATGTTGTATGGATAGTCGATTGGGTTTTTTTTTCTAAACAATCCTATTGACTTCGATTTACTAGGAATGATTCCATTTTGAATTGAATCAATATTTCGCTTTGGATTTTGATTTCATCTGACCTGTACAAGAGATTTATGTGCTAAAATCAGAACACAACTATGTTGAGGATTGATACGATTTTGTTGTTGTTGGATCCTCTCGGCTCTGACTTAGTTCAATTTATTTCTTATGGTTTGATTTTTAAATGATTCCTTATGCTTGAATTGGCATGATCCTGTATGTATGCAATGCATCAATATCAGTGAGTGGTTTGGTAAATACAATGTAATCTATTGATTCACAAAAGGACTCTGTTAGCTTTGATTTTGAAACAACGATTTTGTTAATGAATGATTTGTTTAACCGGTTACGGTTTGTATCGGTTAAAATTGGTTCATGAAAATGATTTCATTGCTTTCAAATTATCTAAGCAATTCTATTTACCCCGAATTGGTGATAACAAATGTTGAACAAAGTGCGTGTATCTCTGTTACCATTCGGTTGACCATGATTTCGTTTGTTTCAATTTGCATACAAGTTTTGATTTGAATGATTCGTTTGGTTTCTAATTAGCAATCAAATATTTGTTTAATAGTTTGAATATAATTCTTTAAGATTCAAATTCATTTTAAAACGATTCTACGCTCAAATTAGACCAGCTACAGAATCGCCAGATTCTGTAGCTAGTCTTAAAAATTAGATTTTTGTCAATTTTATCAATAAAATATCATCTAATCTTGTCTATTTTTGTCCCCTTTCAGGTCCATACAAATTACAATGATCAATGGGGCATGTTGTGGCAGTTTGAGAGATGTTTTTGTGATACAGTTTTATTATAGGTTGTTAGTTTTAGTCAGACTTGGGAGATTATCCCCAGATTTTTTGTAAACTATTATGATAATTCCCACAGGGATGTTTTACCCTGTGGGAAGTCTTTAAATACTTGTTATTTTTTGTAAAAATCATCATCACTGTGGATAGAACCAGACTATGGATTTATGATTCAGACTGAGATGAAAGTTGATTTCTTGTAACAGCTTTCGCTTTCAATATATCAAACTTTTGTTTCAAGTTTTCTGCATATCAGTTTGCAATTAATTATCGACTACTTTAGATATCATGATTCATTGCATGTTGATGTGATTTGATTTATATGTTGTACATATCTGATATCTCTTAT
>ML792462.1:299771-350244 GCA_009831015.1 Picea engelmannii | reverse complement strand
GTTTTAAAGAAAGTGAAGAGAATTGTCTTGAGAATACCATTGTTGATTATCATAGTTCAAGAGATTCTTTTTATCTGCTTATTTTTTATTCATTTTATTCTTTATATCCTGATCTATTCCTAGATTCTGGTGGACTTGACATCTTACCTACAACATCCTACTCTTTTCCACCACAATCATATCCTTTCGATATGCTAAATTTTGGTGAAATCAATTCCAAACCTAACATTGATAAACTTGGATTTGATGCTTGTTCACTTTCATCACTCACATGGGAAGAGGACATGTTGCGAGAGGATTTTACACAGTTTATTGTTGAAAAAGACAATGCACTATATTTTATGGAGATCAAACATTCTAAGTTTCATATTCGTTCTTTGCTTAGCTCTAATCTTAATGTTTATGCTTCACATTTTGAAATGATCAATCTCAACAAAGGAAACATTCAACCCAATGATCTAATTGATTGCACAAATTCTCCTATGATAAGTTTCCCATTGATATATTCGTTTCATCAAAGTCATGGTTTGTATTCCCATTTTTGTGACAGGATCTTAGGATGGCTTGAATATTCTTATATAAAAAAATTTCATAATGAAGATAAAGTTGTGCTTGCTTTATTTCTACCTAAGAATCTTGGAAGTAAGCATGACATATTTATTTTAGATCCTCCATGTGAAGAAATTAATGAGGACTTAGAGAACTGTTAGGAGGATGGGGCATTTCAGCCTTGGCTGATGGTTATTCCATTTCCTCATAATCCTGATGAGTTTTTCAAAACTACTTACACTCACCCATGCCAATATTACCCTTATCACGACAAGATTGCACAATGGTTGGAGGATTCGTACAACAAGAATATCCAAGGAAATGGTAAGATCATGCTTAATTTGTTTCTAGATGATGATTATGAAGGTAAGTGTGATATGTTTCTGTCATTTTTTGATATATTACCATTCTTATTAGTAATTCTTGATCTTGTTTCCATTGCAGGATTGGAGTTACTCCGATGGCTACATTGGAAGCATGACTTCACGTAGTATCCTGATTGGTTTAATAGTTAGGGTAGGTTTAGGAATAGGTTTTCTTTCATTTGATTTCTCACTATTTCTCTTTGTAATAATGCACTCATGAACGCAAGTGAGAACACCACGAGAACCATAATACGGTTGTTTTCAGGGAAGTCCCCTTGATCCTTTTCTCTTTACTCTTAGTTGAACATTTATTTTCAAAAACGCAGTATCGTCATGAAAATCTTAAATGGAAAAGTAAAGAGATAAATAAATCTGAATCAACCCTGACCCAAGGTACCACAAGTAAGACTTCTTTCCCATCAATCAGGATTTTCCTACTTTATTTTAGTTTCCCAAGGGATTTGTTGCATGAGGTTTTCAGATGCACCTTCTGTACATATTTGTTTTTGTTTTTGTTGTTTGGATTTCTTTGCTTTCCAATTTTTTCTTCACTGGTGTGTTTTGATTTCTCCCTTATGCTTACTAGTTTTTGCTATTGAAATACACATACCTGCATTATGAACTGGTTAGACAAAGAAAACATAAAATTCTTCCTCTGAAATGTCTGTTGAAAATTTGTCTAAACATCAATTATAAACTACTTCTAAAATTTACATCTGTATTGGCAAAGACTGTTGTTTGAAAGAAGTTCACTGATTTCGATCTATGAGTAAAGCCTGTCACGATCATATATTATCTTCTTAAGCTATCCCTGTTCCTTAAAGGAATAACTCAGAAGATGTCTCCCTGCCTCAGAAAGTTGGTTTTGTAAACAAACCATCTCTTGATCTTAATGAAGGACAGTCTTAAAAACTCTTTCAAGGTCTGTAAAAATATGTTAAAACATCATAATTTTCAGCGTCACCCCGCTCAATTATATGTCTTTTTAAAAAAAAATCATTAAAAGAGTTGTGGGAAGTGCTTGTAAACCCGTCGGGATGCTAAACATGTCTGCTGGCAGCGGGTAAATGCATGCATGATGCCAAGACAACTTTGCCGGGGTGTTGAACAGGCCCGCTGGCAGCAAAGAAATGTCGAGTATATGAAAATTTGAAAATATGAAACCTCTTGGCCTTAAAACGTCCTTTATTCTAATCTGAAACTTCTTGGCAGGATACAGATATTAGAGTGCGTTAAATGACAACCCTGTCGAGGCTATGGACGCTTGCTGGCAGCAGTGGCTCTGTCAACAGTATTGGAGATTTTATCTTTAATATCATGGCTCGCTTATCTTAGGACTGTTATCAATTTTCATCCTTTAAACGCTGCTAGAATGTTTGATCATTGATGATGTTTAAACAATTTTCTGGTTATTTTTGTTGGAATTATTCTTGTTATCCTAATCTGAATTTGTTCTTTTGATAGAGATAACTGCTTCTACCAGTGTGTCACCATTGTTGGCAGCCAATTCACATTTTTATACTGTCCTTATAAGCTGCCTACACCAATGTTTTGCAACCCTTGATTTTCATCGCAGCCTTTGAATAAAAACAACACTATTATTTCTTTCATTTGCACACTTACCTTTGTTCTCGTTTTCACGACTGCAAGCATGAAAACTTTAATTTCAAAGTCACATTAAAATCGTCACTGGATTATTTTGGTTACTCTAGGTGTTTATTGCGTTTTCAATTTGATTATAGTCACACAATTGGCAAGAATCCAAGATTGTTACTCATTTGACATTTTTAATTGTTAATATGACCTCATTTTTATAAGACTGTGATGATATTCTTATGATAAAGTTTGTAATGCATTGGTGGTTTGATTTCTATGTTCTTTCATCGATTTCTTTGACACATTGGTTTCATGAAAACATTGACGTTGTGGTTATACCCTTGGTGCGATCATTTCATACAACACATATTTCATATGATCGAACCCTTGGTGTTGATTTTGAATCATTATTTTGGTTTTAAAACTATTGCTTGCGCAAATGTTTGGTCAACTTACCGTAGATTTCATTGATTGATTGAATGGTGTGGTTTTTAACATATGCATTAGTAATTTTTGAATCGTTATATGCATCGTCGGTTGTACTGTGGGAAATGACTGTTTTGCATGGGCTGAGCTAGCTCCACCACCTTCGCACATTCTGTCATTAATGCTTTCCCCTTATACCAGGTCACCTCTGCTAGTTTTTGGGCGAGCCTGTGAGTTATCAACCCTGTGTATACTTTGTTCAAACCCTTACCCCTGCACCCTGCTCACCGTGTGCTCCCGTCTATGGCGCCTGTGGTGTGCATAGAGCCAAATGGCAGCCAAACTCTGTTGCTATTCGATAATGCCTGTAAGGATTTAGAAAACAGTGGTTGGTTGGTGTTTATACATAGGTTCGATGGTTTTAACCTTTTGGTTGCCCAACAATTCACCCTCACCTTTGACGGGTGCAAGGCTAAAGTCAGTGACATACAACTCGAGCTCAATGAGGAATTCATAAGCTCTGCTATAGGACTGGTAGCTAGAAGCCAAAGGTGGTTTAAAAACTCCAAAGTCTACGAGGTGTCGTGGCCTTTACTATTCATATCAAGAAAGATTGTTTCCTATGATAAAGGTATGTCTATTTCTACCCTCAAACCCAGGTGGCATGATCTTTTGGTAATTGTTAAATAGTTTGTGACCTGTGAAGGTCGGTATGGCTTGGTATTTTTAAATCACCTTCGGTTGTTGATGAATTTTATAGGCTATCCCTTAAATATGCCACATTACTTCTTGTGTAGTCTTTACAAAATGTCTAAAAGATTCAAGCACGAGAAGGCTGATAGTAGCCTTTTTCATCACGGCTTGATTAAACTCATTATCGTCCACCATTTGAGCCTTAGTGGCGATAATTGGCGGGCCTTTTTATCTAGAAATGGCTTTGCTAATCCAGAGTCTTCTCAAATCGATAAGGCTGTGGTCAGTGAGACTTTGGTTGGACCAGCCGTGCCACTGCATATCCTTCTACCCCTTGTCAAACCCTCAGTTTGCCCCGACTTGGACCTACCTGATGCCTTGCTTAACCCGTGTGCTAAGGATGATATTAAGGTCGTCAAAAGACCTGGGAGGAAGAAAGACAACAGTGATACTATTGTCGACAGAAGGGGGAAGAAAAATGCTCGATAGATATCAAGACTTGTCTAGAACAAACCTAAACAGAACATCGACCAAAAGCCCATAGTGTTGAGCGAGGATTCAGACTCCGATATTGAGCCTTTCCTAGCTAAAGAGTACCCCTATTCTCATGTCATGTGCTCTAAGAAACCCTATGACTATGTCTCTAACTTACCCCCTTGCCTAAAAAGTGACCCAAATTACCCAGGAATCAAACTGCACAAGGAAACCCCTGGTAATCTGAACAAACCCTCGCATGTGATGCCAAATTATGAGCAACCATCATGCATCCAATGTAATCTGTGGCTAGAGAATTATTACACAGACGTTCCCTTATTGAAATCAAAGATCAAATCATTAGAGGAGCAAGTTACAGTGCTGTCAAAAGAAACATACAGGCTACAGACCAATGAGAAGAAACACAAAACCACCAGTTCAATTGTCTTTAGGAACGTCGAAGCAGCAACGACCTTCGTCAATTCCAAGTTATCATGATTGAAGCCTTTTCTTACTGCTCAGGTATGAATTTCAATATCAATTTTGTTTTATGAGTTGGTTTCGAATTAATATAACCAATTGGATTTGCTTACAATAGCTCTATTCGTTTTGATTCAAAATGATTCTGTTACTCTCCTTTTACCAAAACAATTTCATTATGAATCATGAGTGGGAAATTTGTTTCCTAAACCTGGACACAGTTGTGATTTAGTTAATGAAATTTTATTATTCTCAGTTTAGTCTAAATGATTGATTTGTTTTCGATTTTGTTTGGATTGCTTTTTGAAACAATGTTGTATGGATAGTCGATTGGGTTTTTGTTTCTAAACAATCCTGTTGACTTCGATTTACTAGGAATGATTCCGTTTTGAATCGACTCAATATTTTATTTTGGATTTTGATTGCATCTGACCTATACAGGAGATTTATGTGCTAAAATCATAACACAACTATGTTGAGGATTGATACGATTTTGTTGTTGTTGGATCCTCTCGGCTTTGACTTAGTTCAATTTATTTCTTATGGTTTGATTTTGAAATGATTCCTTATGCTTGAATTGGCATGATCCTGTATGTATGAAATGCATCAATATCAGTGAGTGGTTTGGTAAATATAATGTAATCTATTGATTCGCAAAACGACTCTGTTAGCTTTGATTTTGAAAAAATGATTTTGTTAATGAATGATTTGTTTAACCGGTTACGGTTTGTATCGGTTAAAATTGGTTCATGAAAATGATTTCATTGCTTTCAAATTATCTAAGTGATTCTATTTACCCTGAATTGGTGATAACAAATGTTGAACAGAGTGCGTGTATCTCTGTTACCATTCGGTTGACCACGATTTCATTTGTTTCAATTTGCATACAAGTTTTGATTTGAATGATTCATTTGGTTTCTAATTAGCAATCAGATATTTGTTTAATAGTTTGAATATAATTCTTTAAGATTCAAATTGATTTTAAAACGATTCTGCACTCAAATTAGACCAGCTACAGAATCGCCAGATTCTGTAGCTAGTCTTAAAAATTAGATTTTTGTCAATTTTATCAATAAAATATCCTCTAATCTTGTCTATTTTTGTCCCCTTTCAGGTGCATACGAATTACAATGATCAATGGGGCATGCTGTGGCAGTTTGAGAGATGTTTTTGTGATACAGTTTTATTATAGGTTGTTAGTTTTAGTCAGACTTGGGAGATTATCCCCAGATTTTTTGTAAACTGTTATGATAATTTCCACAGGGATGTTTTACCCTGTGGGAAGTCTTTAAATACTTGTTATTTTTTGTAAAAATCATCATCATTGTGGAGAGAACCATACTATGGATTTATGATTCAGACTGAGATGAAATTTGATGTCTTGTAACATCTTTCGCTTTCAATATATCAAACTTTTGTTTCAAGTTTTCTGCATATCAGTTTGCAATTAATTATCGACTACTTTAGATATCATGATTCATTGCATGTTGATGTGATTTGATTTATATGTTGTACATATCTGATATCTCTTATTTAAAAATACAGCAATCACTTTATTTCAATTTAATGAATGCAGGTTTATCTTTTTCATTAATTGATTTGTTTTGCACAAATTGTTGCACACAGATTTATCTCATTGTGATGGTTTGTAAATCATAAAATTGTTGTTATATTTTATGTCTTGTTTGTCCCGTCGTTTATATTTGAAGAGGGCAATTTCTTCTAGTTTACGAGAAGCTCGTGGAGAATCTGGTGCGGGTTTCCTCCCACCGAACAACTGAATCATCTACTGCATACATGACAAGCCTGAAACGTTACTTCAGGTCAGTTTACTATTTGTCATTTAATAGTTAGCTTATTAGTGTTTAATTAAGTAGTTTAGATAAATATATTAGTTTAGATTCATAGTTAGAGTTATTATTTTAGTCGCTTAGCTTAGATAGTTTTTATTCTATTTCTTTTTCATAAAATTATAAAAATCGAAAAACAATAGTTTCATTGTCTTAGGACAGATTACAAATGATTTTTGCAGGTTTTAATTTAAATCTATAATTTGTAGATATTGTATATCTGTAATTAAAGCTGATTCTGTTGATAATTAAACATTTACTTTTATAGAATTATAGTTCTATGATTCAGGTAATAGATTGTATATATGTAGTTTAGATTTGTTTATTAGTTTGTTTTAGATATTGTTTTTTTTTTATTTAGATGTAGTTTTCATTTGTTTTTCTAGGACTTAGATCGGCCAACGGAGCTGCTAAACCCGTCAGGGTGGGTTATCCCAAACGGCTTGGGTTATTTAGACAACCCCGAACCGGATCCACTCTTCTAGTTGGCGAGCGTTCAATTTCGCCGGTCAACATATCCCTAGATCATGAGACGTGTCTTAGAAAAAGGAGCCTATGAACTAAAAGATTATGAAGGGAACATGTTGGCTAAGCCCACAATTGGGATCTAATTGAAAATATATTATTAATGAGCCCCATGCTTGGGTGTAACTCTTTGTATACTAATGTAATTTAGTGTATATATCTTTTCCATTTATTTTCTCATCTTCATATTTCTTATCGAGTTTTCCCTTGGTTGCTAGATGTCAACGTAGTCTTCGGTCTACTTAGGATTAAAAAACGGAGCCACTCATCATACACATAACTTGGCTTCCACCACTTGGAGTTTTTTACTCACCCAAGGATCTGTTGGTGTCTTCAAGAGGCATATGCCTAGGGCCATCCATGAATAATTTGGCCGAATATAGCGTCATTATAGAACTTTTGCGTGATTCCATTTCACATGGTATTCACTCTCTGGAGGTTCACCTGGATTCCTAGTTAGTAGTATGTCAGTTGAACAAAAGTTATTGTTTCCATGACCCTATGTTACTTCAACGATTCCTACGGGTACGTCTTTTAGAATGACAATTTGATTTTATTACTTATCATCACTTACCTAGGAGTTCTAATTATGTATCTGATGCATATGCTAATTTCATTTTAGATTGGCATTTGTCACATAACTAAAACAAAGAAAACATTCTCATCAATGTACACATTGTAACATAAGTAGAGCTGAAGAACCATGTTTTTATATACATTTCAAAAAATATGATGTTTATAGTACAAAATTGGGGCTAACACCCTCAATACACATATACAATCGATAATACAAACGTCATGACATCTACTCATGTGGCATTGTATGAGTGTCATGATAGAAAAATACAACATTTGCAAGATGTCGAAAGAGTCACACCCAAGCATGGGGCACACCAACACCTGCTATTGCATAGCCTCTGACAGATCCTCCACCCGAACCATCAAAATCCTTTGTGTCAAATGAGACAGGTTTCCCTGCATGTTTTGAAGGACTCTCTCTTCTTCTCCTCTCGCCACCTCATCTCCCCGGTGCCTCTGATGATGTCATGGAAGCCCGTCTGACTGTCGTGGACCTATGTATATGTCACATACATGTTTAATTAGTACTTAAACATCATCCAATTTTTATTTTTTTCCCCTATACAAAAATACAAAAAAATGAAATATTTAAAAAAAAATTACATACCTATGTCCTCGTAGGCGGTCCTAGGTGGTAATGGCATGTCAGGGTCCCCTTTGAAGTCGATCCCTACATAAGGGTAGTCATCCATAGCTATGAACCTTCGTCTCCACGACTAGAATAAATCATCATTGTAGGGTGCGGGCACCCTACCTCCCCCCTGTCATCTCATCACCTTGGTCCACCATGCCATGGTTGGATCACGAGGTCCACACATAATTGTATCAACTCTAGGATCCAAACCTAGAACCCACTCAAAGAAAAAACTACAAAAGATGGAAGTTAACCTGAAGTTCCTCTTACCACCATGTTTTCATTCTGTCAACTGTCTCTTCATGTTATCCAGTAGTGAGGTGCACCAGTCGTACACCGTGGGTCTCAAGAAATCGGAGTATAAGATAAGCGACCTCAATGCCTGGTACAACAAGGCTGATCCTGTGATCTATTTCAAAATGAGGACAACAATCTTGATTCTTATATTGTTTATCTCTCGGATAGGGAGTTGACTCTCGACCATATCAATCCCTACAATGAAATGAGCATCTTTGTATTCTTCTATCTTCATACCTCTCCTAGCTCCCCGAGCTTTGAGGTTGAGCATCTCACCCCGACGCAACAACCCTGTCAGGTAATAAATGTCCTCAACTTCAATCCTTAATGGTTTCCCATCAAGGTTGAAGCTCTCACTATATGGATCCCAATTATCCATGAGCAACTGTAGCAATATCTCTTCGGCCCTCATCCCTTTGAGACCCAAAAACTTATATGACCCACATATTTCCAAGGCCATTTGGGCCCCTAGATCTCTTTCCACATCAGCCTCCACTCTATCACCTTCCTACAAGAGAAAATACTTTTTTGAGTTAGAAATCTCAAAAAAACATTGCTTATAGACATATATGCAGGCCGCAACATTCACAATCACGTATAGGGATTATTATACACTGGTTTTCTTTTATACAACCGCGTATACTCACCCGTATACAAGACTCAATGAATGATATCCCACATACACCTAAACTTATAATTTGCGCCCTAAATGACTTAAAAATTGAAACCTAAATACAAAATCTAATACACTCAAAATAAATAGGAGGGTAAGAGGAATTATCTGGTCTAGATGGTTGTTGATTCTGTCACTCATAGCTCCTGCAATCACCAGTTGAAGTTCATAGGTAATTTAGTCCAAAATCCACTATTTAGGTAAAAAATACAAATGGTATAGAAAATTTGGTTTTTTTACTATTTATAGCAAATTTTTACCCACTTTGCATAGTTTCGAAGAATATTTTTTCCTAATGGACTAATACGACAGTGGATTGAGTTGGATTTTGTAGTTTTATCCGAGGATTCTAGCAATTTTCAGCGTTACGTCACTTGTTCGTAACTTTGGACAGGTATTTTTTCTACCCAGCATATAGGATAGGTATCCATTCCATCATGCACACTTGCATTTTCCTATGTCTGTCACTCATATTCCTTAGGTACGAACCCATTTTATAGCGACACAAAACTTTCTATCTGCTACTATAAGTGTTGTTATTGAATAGTAGAGACTTACCAAACATGGGTACCCTAGTTAGATCCTCTTCCTTATTTGGTGCCCATGCAAATATTTTTTCCATAGGGCTGGGAGTCCCTTATAGATTATACATGACTTTATGATGAACTTCATTTTTCACTCATAAACATGTTGACCTATACCTAGAGGACTCCCAATCGAGTTTGATTTAAGCTCTTTTCCAACTCATCTTCAAAAAGAGAAAACATTGCTGAGTGAACTTGTCTCTTTCACACTCGTAAATTGGATTTGAAAGGATGTCTATTTGGTACAATTTTATCCCTTTTTTAGACGAAGTAGACTAAGATTATGAAAAAGGACATTTTTTGGCGTTAAGTTGTGATTTCATCTCATGCCCTTGGTTGCAGTATTGAGCCTATTGTCGATTCTCACTTTCCATCATAAACCGTTTTCCTCAACATTTTTTCATCCTCAACCAAGAAGAGCCTTGTTTATATCCTTCCCAACATGATACCCCATACCCAGGAGGGAACATTCCCCTGATTTTCCATCTCCCACATGAACCTCCTTGCATTGAGCATAGGTATGTTCCACTGTTGGAGCTAGTTTTTCTTACTTGTGACACTCGTTTACTCCTCTATATAATAGAATTCATTTGACTATGAAAAAAGAAAAAATATGGGAGGGAAGGGAGTATTATCTTATATTGGCAGCAGTCATGTCACTTATGAACATAGCATAAAAATTTTAGATTCCACTTGTCATCATAATTTTGGGTTTAGCATGACCTTAGAAAGTTGATCTCGTTATATAAATTTATTTCCTCTGACTACTTACTCTTCCAGTCCCTATGGATATTTTTATTGATGCCTCCTACATCTCACAGTTTCATCATTGATTTTATGCTAGAAGAGTCTTCCATATGTCTCATGCTCTTATTTAAAGGATTTCTATCAACATGTGTCGACCATTCCTCATAACTCTTGACTTTTCATGTTGACCATACCCTCAGTTTGAATCAGAATCACATGAAACTATAGTTCTATTGCAGACATTGGTGCTACTTTCCTCATTGGTAGGTAACCTTGAACCCATCAGTCGTCATTTCATCATTGGTTGTTGACTAGGTGGTTTCTCTTGTGTTCGACAATAATACATCTATTCACACATTGGGATTTGTGTAGTGTATTGAACTCCATTATCCCTATTGGTGGTTTCCTTGCCTTTGTCAACAATTTTTCTCATTGGCTGCTATTCATAGGGTCTTTTTCGTGTACTGCTTTCACTTCGCACATGCGAAAGACGCACAGGGTTGTTAGTTTGTGAACATGTTCTTCATCCAATTTCCTTCAAATCATCAAGCTCCTACTTTGTAACTCTTTTTGAATGATGAGATATTCCTTAATGATCCACTTTCAGCGGGTCTCCTTCCATAGAATTCAGCTCATCTATTCTGGAAACAAGACCTAGAGTCCTATGAGTACCTAGAGGCTTGTAGTCATTAGTGGCAGGTTCTCTCACCATCGACAGTTGGGAATACATCAATGTCTCCTGATCGATGGATTCTTCAAGTGTTTGACCCTGAATTCTTTATTCACACTTGTAATAATGTAGTCAATGCCTTGATACCTACTTTCATCATCGGTAGGTTGTCTTGTGTTTTTTAATGATATACCTCAATGATCGGTAATCAGACGAAGTCTCATTGTGTTCGTCCTCAACTCCTTTATTCACATGATGTAGACTTGCACCTTTGGCAGATCGTGTAGAAGACTTGAAGACATCGGTTTATAGTCCCAACTTTCTTGAGTTGTTGCTACCTTTCATTGGATGAATACCTATGTGACTTCAGTGATCATGGGAGATCATATTGTACTCCATTGTATACATATATATTCAAATTGATTTTGAGACTAGTTTTACTGGGCCTTGTTCATGACTATAACATCCTTTGGCATCTAGCCACCTTTGTATTGCCTATTTCATGTCCATGGACAACTGTTTGGAAATTATGGTATGAGAAGGCACATCAAGCCTTAGAGAGGATAGACTACATCAACGAAGTACAGAAGGGTCGAGATACAAAAGAGCATGTCCTCTGAGTGTTGATGGACAACAACATCGCCCAAATAAGGAAGGAAGTTGAATACTAGGTAAGCATGGTCCAGGAACCCCACCAAAATATGTAGAAGATATGGGAAGAATGTGAGAAATGTTGGGATAAAATAAATCAACAAATGAGGAATACTGACTTGCCAGAATAGGTGAACCGAAATATTTCTCCGATCTACGCGACATAGTTAAGAAGCATGTAGAGAAATACCAGGTGTATGAGGCAGAGATTTCACAGGTTTCAAGCATGATCCCGAGTCAAGTGAAGAATTTCATGGAGCCTCTGATTAAATCTCTCGCAGTATTACAATGCTTGAGTGTCAAAATAATCAAGTACAATGAATAGGCAATTGAAATGAAGGAGATCCTCTCCATTCTGATGGATCAACATAGGTTCCCATATGAAAATACATGCGAAGATATCTTCTAAAAATGGACAGAATATGAGAGGAACAATCCACTTCAATAAACCACCAGATGATCAAAAGAGAAGCAAAAGAAAACAGATAAATAAATTCCTCCACGTGGCATTTTCTTAACTTAACAAAACTTTAGTAGTTATTTTTAGTTTAGTTAATTTTTATAAATAGGGGAATCAACCTTGTGTCAATGGTCGATGGTTTTGGAGAGAAGCATTTTTCTAGAATATTGTAAGAGAACTATTTATGTGAAAGTTATTTTAATTAATAAATTCAGTTTAGAACCAATGACACTTTTTTCATCTGAGGCATGAATGTCATTGGACCGAGGGGGATTATCTCTGTCTTCAAATTCAATATTTGTTGTTGTATTGAGTAAGAGTTGTTGTATATGTTATTTAAAGTTATCTTATAATGCTACAACAATTCGTTTATTCTAGTTGATGAATAGAAATCGATTGTGTTAACTTGTGATTGATAATAAAGCATTGAAAATTACTTTTCTTGCACTAACTTCTTGTCACATATATGTTTTCTTTCTATAACTGTTATCTTAGATGATTTTGAATGTTTACTAGACAAAATGGTATTATTTCTAGCTTGAATTATTTTAGATATTCTTTGTCTTCATGCTAAGGTATAAAGGTTACTCTAAAACCCATCCTTCCCCAACACACAATTTAACTTCCCTTTGTCATTTAGTTTAAGATCCATATTTATTTTATTACAAATGTTATAAAAGAACCAAAAAGAGAATTGTGTAGCCTGAGGAAAGGTTTCAAAGAAAAGACATATCTATCAATCATGAATAAATCATGTCGATAATTACAGGCAGATCATAAATATGGAGAACCTTACCACTCATCAAATGTTTATGAGTATAATTTGGCCTCTTAAGTGGGTTTGGTTCCTATTGTTGAGTTAAAGGTATCTCAAACCCCTCATAACATCGTTAAAGCATGTAGCCAAGCCATAACAAGGACATAAGAATTATTCAAAACCCTTATGGAGGGGGACCTAGCCGGAATCACTAACGAAGTCCAAGATCCAAAGTTGATTATTAACTCATTGTTCCTAACAAAACAATAGTTCGATGACCAATTTGATATTTTTAAAGGATTGTCAATTGAAACATTCTATGGTATAATTGAATATGATGAGGACACCATAGATAATTGGCTAGTGGATTACTCCATAAAAAATCAGGATATTGAAGAAGCATTACATGACATTTCCCTTGATCTAGAAGACTTGGAGGGAAAGTTTTTCAACATTAAAATCCATCATGAAATCAACATGGCACCAATGAAAAGTTACATCGAATAATGGTTCAAGAAAGCTATCGATAAAATGATCAATGAAGGGAAAGAAGCAATTGAGATGGTTCTTGTAACTGTTGATGAAAATGATAAAAAGACATCATCAAGAAAATGAAAACATGAGAGACCATCATAGTGAGTTTTTTTTATCACATCTTTCTTTTCTTTATCAATTCCTTCATCCAGTTATTCCATCTCTTTCACTAGAAAGGTTTAACTGAAGACTGATAACTCCTTTTATTTCTTCTTACCAGGTCTTGTTGTTCTTTTATCGCCCATTGTCTTCCTTCTAAAATCTTACTTCTTGTATTTAATTTCTTTATGGTCTAAGTGAGCCCCAATCCCAGTCTTTAATACAAACACATTTTCAATTTCAAAGTCCAAGAGAACTATTTTGGAGACAATCTCAATTGTTCTTTGTAACCCTATTTTCATAATATAAAGTATTTGAGGTTGATATATCATTATATTTACTTAAGCTACCCATGTTTCCACTCTGTTGAAGTTCTCTTGTGCATGCAAATCATATTATTTTTATTTTTTGTGTGATCAGAAATCTTTATCCTAAATTATGATGGATGTGAGGAAATGTTTCTTATTTTCTTTAAATGTGTGAAGTGTGTGATTCCCGGTCCTTTCTCGGGAACTTTCTTTAAAAAGAAAACAAAAGAATTTTTCTTTTATTTTCTCGCAATATTTATGTTTCTTTGAATTACTACGATGGACTTCTATCAAGTCCCACATTTTGAATATATAAAAATACCAATAAAATCTAAAGAGGAGTACCACCTCAATAAAAACACAAGGGGATTTACATCCTCGTGAAGTTGTTGTTTCAGTCCTAATGGATTCAAGCGTCCATAGACATCTACATATATTTGTCCTTAAAATACATGAATAATTAAATTGAATTATACCTTGAAAGGTGAGGTGACTCCAAAGTGTCTTCTTGATGAAGATGCATCGGTTGCTATCAACAGGCATTGAAGGATGTGGGAAAAAATTTCCATCATTTCATCCCTCTGTCGCTTAAGAGATTGCTCAAGAAATATATTAATATAATCATATACTCTATAGTTTTTATTTTCTTCTTCCATGGAGGGTTTCTTAAGAATGAGAGAGAAATTATCCTCAAGAGAGACAATATCGAGACCCAACTTGCTATAGTCTAACCTTGTCAGGCACATGGACTGAAAAAAAGATCATGAGCAACCTACTCTGATACCACTAATCCAGATTATTTTCAGCATGAAATGAGAGAGAATATATAATAAATAAATGTATAGATATATCTCATGTATCCAATAATATAATAGAGATATATCATAGATGCAATCATAAACACATAGATACATTAATACACAGTTTCTATTAATGAACGAAATGTACAAAACTATAGAAATATAGAGTGAAAGACTCGTTGGAATGGTGGTAGATTGTCTTTGAGAAGAGATGTGATGCCTACTCGCATATGAAATAATATGATTACATTGAGGCTATAAAGGCCCTTTTAACATAAATAAAATCCAAAACCCTATCCCTAGAAGATGAAAAGTCAACAGTTTTGTGGACCCTATTTTGGGTAGTTTGGTGTATCAACTTCTCGGCATCGTAACTTTGGCATACAACATTTGTTTGGGGTGCATGATAGCTCATTGGAAAGGTATTGTCTAGATGATTCATTTTTGTTTCTCAATTAGAGATTTTTTCCATAATTGAGGTGATCTATCCTAAAACAACTTCATTTAGGCCCTCAAAATGGCCCTGAAAGTTTAGGAAGTTAAAACCTACTAAAAATAGTAAATTTCTAGAAGATTATTTTGAGCTAGTTGGAATAGGTGGGTGGCCACTGATATCCACCTAGATCAATCATATTTCAAGGGTATTATAGAACTTTACAATACATAACTATAATCAGTATTTGGGATGCAAAAACCCTAAACTTAACCCTAACAACTATCAGGACATGTTAAAAATTGACTTGCATGACCCATGTTACCTCCCCATGCCTAGGAGTAAATAGAGGAGATCATATTTTCATGGACCACAATGAATAAATTTATCTATACCATGATAATGATCAACATTTCCACATATAGTAGCCCAAAAACAACCCCTTAGATTTCCTCTTTTTCTTTGCTAAGATCATCACATCCAATTATATCAAAGTATGGGAGATGGTAACATAATGTCACCATGAGGTATGCTAGTTATTATTTCATGAAAAGTATTGTGCTTCATATATTAGGCCCATGGATGAGGATCATTGGTTGAAGATGGATAGTGTATAACTAGCTCAATAATTTATGTAAGTTTCCTTGTTTCACCTTAGTGGCCAACATCTATGCCCTAGTCTCATGTTGTCACCGCCCAAGGAAAAGGAGTACTATTGGGGGATCATCATAGGGGTAATGTTTTATTTCCCCAACATACTTAACACTTTCCATCCTAGAGCCTCTCGAAGTGTATTAAACTTCAATAATGGGTCATGGTCCATTCTCTCATGATAAGAGGGAATGAATGCCTAGATGTTGATTGCAACTACTAACAAAAGAATAATAAAGAAAGAACAAATGCTAAAGAAACAAAGAAAGAATAGAAAAAGACTCTCAAAATCTAGTACAAACTTAAGATCTACCCTTTCCATGTTCATCCCAGTTCCAATACATTATGATATAGCTTGAAACTTACAAAGGGGACTTGAAAATATGATGAGAGGACAAATAAAAAGGTAGATTAAGGGGTTTGGAAAAATGTAGTGCTTATAAAGTGGTAACTCAAGAGAAAGCTCACCCTCCACAAAGGTGACTCATAGAAATGGATTCAATGACACCATAATCCATGAAGTAATCACAACCCATACCACTGTCACACCTACTCTTGAAGAGTTATTTTCTTTCACTACTTACCTTGGGACATATCCCTACTAGAGGGGAGAATCCCCCTATTACTATACCAGGGTCAAAGTATAGGCATAGATATGATCTACCTTAAAAGACAATATAATTCCTAAAATACCCCAAAAACTCTAAATAGATGAACAAAAAAGATAGGAAAGTATGTCACAAGTAGTACATTTAGTCCAATGTTTCTATGTAGACCACCTCAAAATTTGTAGCTCCAAGCCTGTAAGTATCCTCCCAAATTTGACCTGCCTAAACCATTAGGAAATAAATGCTACAAATATTCTATCTCTACTCATCAATATTTGGCTTAGATATAAATCATTATGTATAAATCAAATGAAAAACATAAAGGTATCATTTGGGACGAGAAAATATTATTTTATTCAAATGCAAAGATAAAAAATTACAACCTTTGTAGGTCGACGCTCCTATGAACCTGGTCCAAGCTTCTCTTAGTATTTCTCCAAGTGCACTATCCCAATGATTTCTCTCACAATAAGCTGATCACTTCAAGGGAAGGGAAGGGATTGTATATGAGAAAAGGCTAGAGAGGGAATGCTGAGGAAAAAAATCAAAAGGGGTTGCAAATACTTGGGAAAGGAGGGAAAAGGGATTTGGGAAGAGTTTCACTATTATAATGCTTGATGTGGGAATGAGACCCCAATACTTCCTTTTATATAACAAAAGGATATTTATTCGGTTTGGGGATAGGCTACAACATGTGAATTGATTGGGAAACCATCAATAGCTCGTAAACTCCGTTGAATTCCTTACAATTTTTTATTTTTTTTCAAATTTTGGAGGTAAACATGGGTTGTTTAGTATGCAACTAGCATATGTGCATGGTTTTTCTAGCAGGTAGAAAGTGTATGTATGTGGGACATAGTGTAGAAGAGCACATACATGCTCCAAAAAATGGTTTTTTTAAATAGATTTCCTCAGCAGTAGTTTGGCAAATTGTGCAAGTAAAAAGGTCAATGCCCTATATGCATAAATAAGGCATTTTAGGGCTATAACAATCCCTCTACTTGGGTATTTTCATTAAATTTTTAGGTTGGAACACCTAATACGGTTAGATGAAATTATTCCCATATTCAAACTTGCCAACTTACATAAAGTCTCAAGCTAGTGTGAAATTTGAAGGGGATATTGATGCAAATTGTTCATGTGGCTTATATCTTAAGTAACAACTTACTTTGCATGATTTAAAGACTAGTATATCTTATGAAAATTGAATTTACTTGATTTAATATTTTGTTTTGATTTTGATTCCCTTGATATGGTTGTTTGAAGGATGCCCCAAGATTTCACCCAAGACATTGTGCCTCTATTTCATATGGAACGTGTGATGCAAAACAGTGAGTCACTCAGTGACTTGACAGTTTCAGAAAATGTCTCTCACATCTTCAGGACCTTGGACAATGGATGGATGGGTTTGATTTTGATATATTGGATCATGGTGGAACACATATGGGATTGAAGCCCACATTTTGGGAATTGTACCCCAGGGATTATTACTCATTCGATGCAACATTTTGCATCAGTGGATAGTTAGATTCCTTGCAGAGATGATATACAATCCTTTTCACCTTTCACATTATTCCCTGCACCTTGGATGTTTTCCTTCCTTTAATGATGACATCACACTTTTAGGGTTTGAAAATGATGGGGATTGATGACCACTTGGGGTACCATTGATGAGGAGATGCACCTCCTACCATGATTGCACCATCAGATGATGACACATGGCCTTGGAAGGCCCTCAGACACCCTATTGGAGGATGAAGTCACCACATGTGTGACCTAGGAGGGTATTATTGTATTATTTTGACACGATTTATCATTTGTAGAGGAAATTTGAGGCATAAACACCACTTTTAGACATGAAGTTTGACCTTTTGGACTATTTGAGCACTAGGATTTCCCTTATAAATAAGTCTAGTGCTTCATTTATTTTTCATCATCACTTTCACTCCTCACACTTGTGTGGGAGAGCTAGAAAAACTTTGCTCTACTCTCTTTAGTCTCTTGGATCTCTTGCACACTTGTTGGAGAAGGCTCTTTGTGGATGATTTTGATTTCTTAGATGGTATTTTGTTGCAACTAGGGTTTTTAGTTTCCTAGAGACTTGGATACATAAGTAATTGCTGCAATTTTATGTCATTACTAATGTTTTAGGGTGATAGTTACTATATTGTTGCATGTTAATTTGTCCTGGTGAAATCCTAGAGAGGAGACATAAGTATTTCTCTCCTTCATATTCTTTGTTTGTCTAAATGTTTTGAAAGAATTTTCTTGCTAGGATTCAAGAACTAGAGGCCCAAGAGGCTTTGAACCTTAGGGTTTTGATCCTAGTCTTTGATCCTTCACCTAGGTTATCTAGAAGAGAGAAAATGACACCTAGGGCCCAAGAGGCTTTTCACCCTAGGGATAATTTTATAGAAAGTTTAGTCCTAAGTCCCAAGAGGCTTTGAACCTTAGGGTTTAAACCCCATTCTCCTTTATCATCTAGTTTAGTATTTCAGGTGTTGCATGCTTGACTCCATAAGACCTAAAATACAACAACACTAGTCTAAATATCTTCTTGTGGTGAAAATGTGCACTTATAATTAGTATTCTCTCTCTCAAAGAGATTTTACTAAATTCTATAACTCTAACTCTAGCAAACTAATGATATTTATTATTGTTATTATAAAAATTTTCTACAACCATTAAGGTTTACTTTGATTGTTGCATACTTACTTGGAAAAGTGTTTTAAGATACTTAGAATTTAATCTAGAAATTGGATATTATTGTACACGTTGAAGATTTGGTTTATATGTTAAATTGCTACATTTCTGAGTATGTGTTCTTGCTTTTGCTGCAAAATATTGATTGCTATTATACATTGTTTTATTGTTGTAATTTGCAACAACAATTGGATTTATTGCTTATGTAGTTTCTAAGATGTCATTTATGAGATATATAACTTGTTATTTGTCTATATTATGCTCCAAATTGTTTATTGTCTTGTACAAGTGAACCAATTACCTTGTTACCTTTCTTACCTCTCCTATACCTAGAACTAACCATCATGTGAACAATATATAGGGGTTGTAGAATCAACTAATATTGTTATTTGATCCTTTGAGGTCACTAGGGAAGCCTCCCTTGTTTTGTACCTTCTTCCATCACTAAACTTAAGGAAGCATCTACTTAGGTGATAATGGTAGAAACTTCCAGTTGTTACACAAGATTGGGATCTTGTGTAGGGATTTGCACAAGTACAAATATTGTAGTAACAGACCATAAGGGAATAAGGGGATTTTGTTCATCTTTCTTTGATTTACTATTCCAAAACTAAATACCACAAAGGAGTGTGATATCAGATAAAATTAGAGGAAAATGTGACCTTACAGTAGCCTATTTTCCAGTCAAAGTGTCTATGTATGCCTTGGGGAGTTAATGTTTTCCTTGTTTTCACATTGTAAATTTGATATTAAAGGAGCAAGGTGCATTCATTTTTTCTTTCTAGAGTTTCTTTAGGGTATATCTAGTGCTTAATGTGTTAATGGTTTTCTCTTTTTACTACTATAGCTCTATTCTTGTTTTCTCAACAATAGCCATATTGAATGTTGCATGCTTCTTATTAGCGCTCTGTGAACTTCATTCGACTGAGAAAATGAATGACAAAGGTAACCTACAAACCAAATTTAAGGCCAAAAACTATCCTTTCCAATCTGGAGAGGGCTCTCTCTGATGACTTCATATCTGTATATGTTATGGCTTTAAATTGTCGGCTAGATTTAACACTTTTTTACGATATTTCTGGTTCTATTGGCGAAAGAAAGAAAGACCTTGGGCTATGGAGTTGATTTAAGAAAATGCTGGAAACAAATGGCTTAGTGACAGAACTTGAGATGAGAAAGGATAAGTAAGAAAAAATCTTTCAGCTAAAAATAGTTGTGTGTGGTGAGACAAAAAACACATGAAGCAACTCGGAGCACTGTTGGGGATGAATTTAGAGTTCACTTGGAAGAAACACAATCATTTAAATGGCACAAATATAGAGCATTGTGCGGTGAATTATAGATTCAAATCACGTTCTGATTTAGAAAAAATACAGATATGAATATGAAGAACACAGGAAAGAACGTACGCAAAGAGAGAGTACAATACATCAAACTTCTACCGTTAGAATCTTTTCATCAAAGTTTTAGGACCTTTGCATTATGTTTCAATCGAGTTCAAAAGCTACATTCAATAGTCATTGTCTACATTGTTTTGAAAACCAACCCCTTTTACATGAAAATGATCCCCCTATATAGAAAACTAATTTCACCCTTGGATTCTAGGGTCGAACTCCTCTCTCCCAGAAACATGGATCTGATTTCTTTGAAATAGAATAATAACTTCAATGGATTTACTAAAAGTAGAAAACCCGACTTTGCCAAATCATAATTGTAATTGAAATATTATTTACAATCATTTACCATGATAAAAATTCGACCATATGGTTGTGATAATCCATCATGTGCATTTTTGGACACCTTGTCACCCTTGCACATCAAGTCTTCTATGAAACAGTAACCTACAACAAAAATGTAGTGGATTGCGTAATAAACTGGGAAGCAAGGCGTTAAATATGACATATATCTCATGAATATTTTTTTTTTCCAAAATGACAGAGGTTTTTGTAGGTAATATCGTTATAAAGAAAACAATCTCTCAGTTTCTTGAAATTCGTCTCCCTCTGGCCATAATTTGTGTCGAAAATAAATGTCTCGGACAGGAAATCATGAAAACTAAAAAATAGGACTCAATTATTCCTTTGAATATCCCAAAATATGAAACGGTTTTAAAATATGAGAGAGGTTTTTATTATTTGGTTTGTCCTTGCCAAAACCCTCTCGGAAATTTTCAAAATTCCCCTCCATTTGGTCAGAAAGTGATCTTGAATTCGACTACTAAACCAATCATTTGCACAACGCGCTCGGTAGCTTGTGCACAGGAAAATCCTATGCGTGAAAACATACTCTACGTGATAGCACCCTATGCATGACAACATCCTCTATGGGACATCATCCTATGTGTGACAACATCCTCTATGCAACAACATCATATGCATGACAACATCCTCTATGCGACAACGTCCTTTGCACGATAACATCCTCTATGCGACAACATCCTTTGCATGACAACATCCTCTATGTGCCAACATCCTTTGCATGACAACATTCTCTACACGACAACATCATTTGTGCAACAAAATACTTTGTACCACAACATCCTCTATGTGACAACATCCTTTGTGAGACAACATCCTTTGTGCGACAACATTCTCTAAGCGACGCATAGAAAAATTTGTAGCATGCAGTTGCACATGGAAATGGAAATAATAAATTTTAAAGATTCCCTTTAAAACCGACCCTTGGAGATGTTAGATGATGCTAGGAATAAAAATAATATTGGTGCTAACAGGCATGACTTTGAAAACCACTGACAAACCTCTAACCTTAGCTATGAAAATCATGGTGCTAATAGCTGGCTCCAATGGGGATGCTATCCTCCCTGTGAGGTAGAAAAGAACAATAGACAAGGTGCCTTATCCATTAGTTTGTTCCTGAACCATTGAAAACTCTGCTCTTTCCTGTCACTAGTGTCCGCTAAAAACAAAAGTCTTCACACTGCTCTCAACTGGAGACTGAATGTTGAATACACTGCTAAAATGTGACTGTACACACTACTAAAAACCCAAACTGAAAAAAGATTGACCAACAAGCTTATTCGCACCTCCATACCCCAATTGTTGAAATGAACTTCCAATCAAGTGAAATCATAATGCTAATGCAACCATGAAATAATTTTATCCATTGTTTGTTTTCTTTGCACATGCTTGCTCCAAATCCTATTTACTGATAATTCATTCAAGAATTTACCTATAAATTCAAATCTCAAAACATTAAAAACATTGGGAGTGTTTACTTCCTCCAACAAAATTGCAAATGGATCCTCTAAAACATGCACAAAACAACAATAATGTTTCACCCCTTCCACTTCATTCTTGTTTTCATGTGATTTAACTTGTTGATTTCCACCAAGAGGCTGAAAAATATGCTAAGACTGTTGGAAATAACAATCTTCTGAATCAGAAGACAGTGCTGGCTAAAATGAAACCCCTGGTGGAAAGAAATCCATATCTAACACTGCCATTGATTGAACATCATCTTTATTTCCAAGCTCGTAGTTGAGCACATGCTACAAATATGAACTGAAATAACCTTCCATGTAATCAACAACATGGTCATTAAATGCATGAGAAGGTTGTTGGTATTCCTCACTGATAACAATTTTCTCATGTAAAACAATGTCATTGTGAATGTAGCCAGACTTCTCTATTTCCTCTGTTATCTCATGATTTACTTTCAACAATTCAAAGGAAGAAAAACATAATGGAATATAGTTTTCATTTGCAGGTCCATGACTTTGTTCATATTCAACATCATGCCTAGAGGATTTTTGATTTGAAATATTATAAACATTTTGCTTCAACAATTTGAAAGAAGAAAAACACAATGGCAAGGTTCTTTCACCTGATTCAAAACCTTCTTCATTTTCTTCACTGTTGTAATATGCACATTTTTCAATTTCTTTGGATTGTTGAACACACTCATTTTCAGATTCATCTTTGAACAATGGCTGCAATTTTGAATTGAGAAGACCTTCTACATAACAAGTAACGGGGTCATCAAACACATGAGAAGATTGTTGCAATTTCTTGTCAATTTTTTCCAGTGAATCAATGTGATTTGACATCAACACACATTTTGTTTCTTCAATTATGATCTTAGAATTTTATTTCAACAATTTAAATGAAGAAAATCATAAAGGTAAAAAATTTCATTCACCTGATTCAATACTTTCTTCTTTGTAACTTTGATATGTAGGTTGATTTCTCTCATTACACTGCTGAAAAGGAAATTTTTCTGATAGAGAACATGCAGCTGGTTGTTATAGGAAGTCAACATCATAATCATAATCATATTCATCATATATAGGCAAATCAACAACATCTGCATTGTCATGTAACAAGGAAAATCTTGGAACATCAACCTTCTCTTCAACAAGATGATTTGCAAATTCATCTTCTTGACTATCTATAAATCAATACATAAAAAAATCAACCCCATGCTTATCATGGGATGGATCAAAATCTAAATTAGCACCTTCTCTTTCAATAAGTGGAATATAATCCTTTGCAAAATCATTATCATTTAAAACTTCAAGAGGGCATATGATATTATTAACTATGTGCTCAATATTCAAATCAATTGTTTTCTGTTCATATTCAATGTCATGTTCTTCAGCATCCAACTCCTCATTTCGAATATGTTTACATGATTGGATATTGTGTTGAATATCCTGAGCATCATTAAACATTTTTTTTCAGGACTTAGGTCTTCTTTCCATCGAGAGGAAAGACAAATCTGGATGAAAAGGTGTTGCATAATGGAGCATGGTAGCAGCTTCAACAAGTTTAATTTCTTTGGGAAAATTATAATAAATACTGGAAAACCTTCTACTGAATGTAGAAATAGTTTCATTGCTTTGCCTTTTCAAGGCATAGAACTCTGTAAGATGTAGATCCAAATATTTCTCCTTTCCCCAAAACTTCAAAAAGGAATTCTTTAATTCCTCCCATGAGCTAATTGTCTCTAGCTGCAAATGTTTAAACCAGTATTTGGTATCCCCTTTCAAGATTGAGAGAAGGCCCTCATATAAACATAATCTTAATCAATCTCAAAAAATTCTATAAAATGTTCAAAATCTTGGATGTGTTTTTCTGCTGTGATGGCATTAGGTTCTCCATCAAACATGGGTAGGTACTTATTATTCTTTGGAGGAAAATTATGAAGGATGTAAGGTAATTTTAAAGGACTTTATCTATTCTAAATCTTGGAGAGTGTTGGATCAAGTACAAGGGGTCAGACATCAGACTTGGTTTCATGAGGCTCATTAACTTGGCTATGTTCATCACATGGCTCAGATGGAAGATTCAGATCAAAATCATTGATAAATTGAGGAGATATATGTACAAATTTAAGAGGAAGATATACAATTGAAATATTCTAATGATCATCATTTGAATGCAACAGGTAAATAAAAATTTGTTTAGCATGTTCAGGAAAGGACAAAAGGTACTTAGTAACAAAAAATATTATGTCTTGAAAAAAACTCAACTTTAGGTACTTGTTTCCTCCCATGATGTCCTTTCATAGCTCTATCAATGGATCTCCTCCTCTAGTGGATTCTCTGAATCACATTTGAAGTTTGATTGGAGTCACCAATAAAATATTTAGGCTACTGAGTCTTTGGACAATGGAGTCACCATGAAAATTTTGAATTCTAGATTCTTGAAAATGGAGTTGTCAGGTGAATGATGTACAACCTTTCTGTGTCTGAATACTTTTCACCATCAGTACTCAGATCTAATTTTTTTTGTTTCTCCCAAGGAATAATTCACCTTCGTTCTCCAGCAATGACGCCATAATGTTAGCACTCTGTAAACTTTGTTCGACTAAGAGAACAAATGATAGAGGAAAGCTACAAACCAACTTTGAGGCTGAAAACTAGCCTTTCCAACCTAGAGAGGTCTCTCTCTAAGACTTCATCTCTGTACAGGCTATGGCTTTAAATTGTCGTCTAGATTTAACACTTTTTTATGATATTTCTGGTTCTATTGGAAAAAGAAAGAAAGACCTTGGGCTATGGAGTTGATTTAGGAAAATGATAGAAACAAATGGCTTAGTGACTGAACTTGAGAGGATAAAGGCTAAGTAAGAAATAGTCTTTCAGTTAAAAATCATTGTTTTTGGCGAGAGAAAAACCACATGAAGTAACTCAGAGAACCATTGGGGAAGAATTCGGAGTTCACTTAGAAGAAACACAGTTGTCTAAATAGTGCAAATCTAGAGCACCACACGGTGAATTCTAGATTCGAATTACGTTCTGATTTTAAAAAAATATGGATATGAATATGAAGATCCTAGAAAATCACGTACACAAAGAGAGAGTACAATACATCAAACTTCTATTGTTAGAATCTTATCTTCAAAGTTTCAGGACCTTTGCATTAAGTTTCAATTGAGTTCGAAAGCTACATTCAATAGTGACTGTCTACATTGTTATGCTAACCAACCCCTTTTACATGAAAATTATCCCCAAATATAGAAAACTAATTTCACCCTTGGCTTCTAGGGTCAAACTCCTTTCTCCTAGAATCATGGATTTGATTTCTTTGAAAGAGAACAATAACTTCAACGGATTTACTTAAAATAGAAAACCCGACTTTGCCAAATCATAATCGTAACCGAAATATTCTTTACAATCATTGATAATGATAAAAATTCAAACATATGGTTGTGATAATCCATCGTGTGCATTTATGGAGACTATGTCACCCCTCCACAACAAGTCTGGTATGCAATAGTAACCTACAACAAAAATGTAGCAAATTGCGCAACGAACTATGAAAACAAATGTTAAATATGAAATCATATATCACGAATAAAAATGATTTTTCAAAAATGAGAGAGGTTTTTGTAGGTAAGCTTGTTATAAATATAAACCTCTATCAGTTTCTTGAAATTCATCTCTAGATGTCCATAATACATGTCGCAAAAATATGTCTCGGATAGGAAATCATGAAAACTAAAAAATAGGGCTCAAAGATTCCTTCGAATATCCCAAAATATGAAATAGTTTTCAAATATGAGAGAGGTTTGTATTATTTGTTTTGTTCTCAACAAATACCTCTCAGGGATTTTCAAAATTCCTCTCCATTTTGTCAGAAAGTGATCTTGAATTTTACAACTAAACCAATCATTTGCACAACGTGCCCTGTAGCATGTGCTTAGGAAAATCCTATGTGTCACAACATGCTCTACGCGATAGCATCCTATGTGTGACAACATCCTTTGCGCGACAACATCCTATGCATGAAAATATCCTCTATGAGACAACATCCTGTACGTGACAACATCCTCTGCGCGAGAACGTCCTTTCCGCAACAACATTCTCTATGTGACAACATCCTTTCCACGACAACATCCTCTGCGCAACAACATCCTTTGCATGACATATTTATCTATGCGACACCATCCTCTGTGCGACAACATCCTTTGCACGACATCATTCTTTGCACAACAACATCCTTTGCAAGACAAAATCCTTTGCGCAAAATAATCCTCTTCATGATAGCATCCTTTGCATGACAACATCCTCTGCGTGAAAACATCCTTTGCGCGACAACATTCTCTACACAACACATAGAAAAATTTTCATTGCACAGTGAATTTTACAGCATGCAGTTGCAAATGTGATCCAGATTATTTTTGGCACGAAATGAGAGTGGAGATATAATAAAGAAAAGAACAGAGATATTGCAGATATTCAATAATATAATAGAAATGTATCAGAGATGCAACCATAAACACATATATACACTAATACATGATTTATATTAATCAAAGAAATGCACAGTGACTATAAAAATACAGAGTGAAAGACTCTCTAGAATGGTGGCAGCTTATCTCTGAGAAGAGATGTGACGGCTACTCGCATTTGCAAGAAGATGATTACAATGAGGCTCTAGAGGCCTTTTTACAATAAACAGGAATGCCAAAAACCCTAGACATCCAAAAAACCTAACCCTAGGAGATGAAGCGCCAAAAGTCATGTGGGACCCGTTTGGGTAAGTTGGTGCATCAACTTGTTGGTGTCGTAACTTTTGAATACGATCTGTGTTTTAGGTGTATGATAGCTCATTGGAAAGATCTATCCAAGAAATACAAATTTTGGGTGAGAAACATGGATCTACAATCCATGTTTCTCCTCCTTTTCTCAAAAAACATCGCTTAGGGCCTCAAAATGGCCCCAGAAGTTAAAAACTGCTAAAAATAGTAAATTACCAAAATTGCCAAAAACATGTTTTGGGCCAGTTGGAGAAGGTGGGTGGCCACCGATATCCACCTGGATCAATCCTCCCTCCTTAGGAAGCAATGGTCTCCATTGCATTGAGTTCCCGGGGGAGAGGGGAAAGCCATTGCTGAATCTGAATCTTGGTGAGTTGCTTGCCTTGTTGGAACCGTCGCACTGCTTGGTTTGTTGAAGGTCATCATGAACCTGTGGCTAGAAGGTTTGGACCTTTTTTAACCAATCTGGATATTTTAGATGACTGTGTGCAGAAGAAAGCTTTGTGCTTTGTTGCAACCTTGTCGACCTGCTTCTGTTGGATAGAAGGTGCTTAGGCCGAAGCTGTGGTGGTTGCAATATCCTTTTGTTCCCCTTTTGAACAAATTGTGGAGAAGATGGATTTTGTAGTATGAGATACTACCTTGTGGAACTGTTTAGGTGGGGCAGCAGTTGGAACTACCTCTGGTATCCTGTAGAGATGACCCCCCAGAGTAATAATGACACTACCGGGTCGAGACTCATAGATAGCATGGCGTTTCCACATATATGGCTGGCCCAAGAGAACATCACAGACATCCAGTGGGGAAACATCACATAATACCTCATCCTTGAAGGGTTGGATGTCGTATGACAATTGACACTGCTGGATGACATGAAGATCTCGTCCTTGGCGAAGCCACCCGATGTTGTATGGTTGTGGGTGTGGTGTTGTCGACAATCCCAACTATTTGATGACCTCTGCTGAGATGAGGTTCTTATAGCTTCCGCTATCAACAATAAAATGTAGTGGGGTCCCCTTCACCCACATCTATAAATGAAAAAGGTGATCCCCCTCTTATGGATCTGTTGGTTCTTCTGGTTGAATTGATGTGGTCGCGACAATAGCAGTGGGGTTTGCATCGATGATCTATCTTTTCCCATTATTTTCAAAATTAGATTCTGAATTAGAGTTTGGCTCCTTGTCTTTGATCTCGGCCACCAATGATTGTTTTGAGCGACATTCGTCAGTGTTGTGCCAGGGGATTTTGTGGAAATCACACCATTTTTCGGTGTCCTTCTTTGTCTTCCCATGACCCTTCTTTTCCTGTGGCTTGGACTGGTTTTTGGGAGATTGTTTTTTAGGGCTATCTTTGTCATACTTTGGTTGTTGTGGATTTGCAGACCTGAACTCCCATTTGTTTTGGTGCTTAAATTTCTGCTCGATTTTAATAGCATATCGATAGGCAGCACCAAGTGATGAGATGTCTAGAAAATCCAATTCAGTTTGGATGTATCTATGTAGAGCCCCATGGTATTTCAGAACCAAATGTCATTCGGAGTCTTTGATACCCATCTTGGTGCACAAGGTATGGAAGCTATTGGTGAACTCCGGAACTGATTTTCCCCTCTCTTGCCGTAGTGTGGTCCATCTCATGTACTGGTCCTCATAGTTACACACAAGGTAGTACTGTTCCTTTACCGCATCCACAAAAAATTCCCAAGTGGGCTCGACCCCATATATTCCAGACTCCTCTGTGGAACTCTGCTCCCAATAATTTTCCCACCAATGTTTGACATGGGGGAGATCCTTAAGGAGTGCAAAGGTGATCTTTTCCTTGTCGAAAAAATTATGAACAGAGAAATAACCTTCTAGTAGATTTAACCATTTATCTAGGGCATCTGCATCTATTTGACCTTCAAATACGGGAATATCAAAATTAACCTGTACCTTGAAAGGCGAGGTGCCTCCAAAGTGGTTTCTTGATGAGGATGTGCCTGATGCTATTGGTAGGCATTGAAGGATGTGGGAAAAATTCTCCATCATTTTGTCCCTTTGTCGCGTGAGAGCTTGCTCAAGCAACAGACTGATAAGATTGCCTGCTCCATCGTTTTTCTTTTCTTCTACCATTGAGGGTTTCTTGGGTGTGAGAGAGTGATTGTCCTCAAGAGAGACAAGCTTGAGACCCAACTTGTTATGCTCGGACCTCATCGGGAAAATGCACTGAAAAACAATCAAGAGTAGCCTGCTTTGATACCACTGATCCGGATTATTTTTGGCATGAAATGAGAGCGGATATATAATAAAGAAATGCACATAGATATTGTAGATATTAAATAATATAACATAAATGTATCATAGATGGAACCATAAACATAGATATACACTAATGCATGATTTATATTAATCAAAGAAATGCATAGAGACTGTAAAAATACAGAGTGAAAGACTCGCTAGAATGGTGGTAGCTTATCTCTGAGAAGAGATGTGACAGCTACTTGCATTTGCAAGAAGATGATTACAATGAGGCTCTAGGTCCCTTTTTACAATAAACGGGAATGCCAAAAACCCTAGACATCCAAACAACCTAACCCTAGGAGATGAAGCGCCAAAAGTCATGTGGGCCTCGTTTGGGTAAGTTGGTGCATCAACTTGTCGGGGTTGTAACTTTTGCATACGATCTCCATTTTAGGCGTATGATAGCTCGTTGGAAATATCTATCCGAGAAATACAACTTTTGGGTGAGAAACATTGATCTATGATCCATGTTGCTCCCTGTTTTCTCAAAAAACATCGTTTAGGGCCTCAAAATGGCCCTGGAAGTTAAAAACTGCTAAAAATAGTAAATTACCAAAATTGTCAGAAACATGTTTTGGGCCAGTTGGAGAAGGTGGGTGGCCACCTATATCCACCTGGATCAAAATGGAAATGTAAATAATAAATGGTAAATCTTCCCTTTGAATCCAACCCTTGGAGATGTTAGATGATGCCATACATAAAAACAATATTGGTGCTAACAGGCATGACTTTGCAAACTGCTGAAAAACCTCTAGCCTTAGCTATGAAAATCATGGTTCTAACACTTCTAAGATTGAATTTTAACCATAACTAATCATTGTGTAGAAAATTATATTCATTTAAGGGGGAAAGTGATGCTCTTTAATCCTAAGAAAATTAATGGAGGCTATGTGCAAGCACAACACCAATACAAGGAGATAAAAAAATATCTTAGGATAACCTAGTGGTTCAAAGTAACTAAATAAGTGGGGCTCTTCCATGGAGAGAAATAAGTGGAAAGGGAAAGGAAATAAGAATATCACCACTATCATTCATGAATAAAAGAATAAAAAAAACCATTGTAACATATATGGGCATGCCAAAGAGAAATGTTGGAAGCTACATCCTAAGTTGAGTCTAAGGAACCATAGAAAATATTATCCCAAGAAACTAAGCATTCTAGGCATGGATTCATGGAATCAAATAGATAAAATATTAGAGGTAACTAGAAAGATTTATTGTATTACAATACATGGGGGATGAACATGTGAAACCCTCATCACTTTTAGAAGAAGGATATTCTCAAGCTCTTCCATACCAAAACGCATGTCAAGAAGACCAAGGTGGATTCTTTATTTGACTTCCTTTAACAAGCCAAACTTATATCATATGACTTGGTGAGTAGGATTATATTATAAGTACATGTTAATACTTTACCCATACTCATTGGGATGGGAAACCAATGATGTAATTCTAAGGGTTACTAAGTAGCACAAGATCAAATTTCCCATTGGTGAAAATAACATTAACAAAGTGGATGTAGATGTGGTGCCACTTGATGTGTGTGGTGTGTTTGGAATAAAATACACATACTTGAGGGATTCTATCTTCATGAGGAGAAAAATAAAATACCCCTTGGTCAAGGATGGAGAATCCTTCATTATCAATGTGAAAAAAATGAATTCCAACCAAACCAAGAAATTGATTAGCTCAACTAGGAAGTGTGTACTACTCTACTTGAGACAAAATCAAGAAGGATGTGAATTAGTATAAAGGAAGGCACCTTTGGAGGGATGTATAAAACATCAGAAGCACCAATTGGAGAATATTCTATGGGATTACTGTTGTGGTGGGAAATCCCCCTATGGACTAGCAAATAGGGTTATCTTATGCATGCAGATATGACCAAAAGAAATATACTTTCTACCTTTGTCCCCAGACCTAGACCAACATACCTTGTTACGGATAGTTGACGTCGATCCTTCTTGACACAGACCTATCGGCCCTCGGGCTGAGATCCACTCACAGGATCATTATTTATCTCCCTCGAGCCAAATCAACGCTTTAGATTCCCTACTAGAATCACAAATTATCGATCCACAAGACCTTTTTGGTAGCTTCCCTGTGTGAACAACACTAGGCACAAGCTCCCCTTCTCCATGCACAATTCCAAATGTGCTTGTCGCAACTCGCAACTCACGAGTTCATGAGTCGAGGATCCCGACTCTTCTTTTCCAATCTCGCAATACCCAAGATCACAAAATGGGTATAGCTCCCCTCTGTTAGCGCCCTCCACGCATGACCACCGGCTAAGATTAATGCTAGCTCCTCTCGCTACTCACCGCTTCGTGAGTTCAAAGGTTGAACTCTCATTCCTTCCTTGTGCGATCCTCTGAGACTTGAAAGTCAACAAAGGTTGACCTCCCTTTTGCACTTCTCACAACTCGCCACTTCACGAGTTTCAATGTAGAAATATTGTGCTCTTATCTCATGAATCCTTGAGATGTGAGAAGTCAATGGAGGGTTGACTCCTTCCACTAGGTGATGTGTGTTCGCCTTTCTATTTCCCAGGCCCACCTTGTGGTTCTGCCACATGTCTCTTATGCCCAACTTTGACACTTCGTGACTTTGCTTCCTAAAGCGCTACCTCCTTTGTATCTCGACACCCGAAGTGTTGAGATCCCAAACTCCTCGCTACTCCTTATCGCAACTCGCGACTTCGGGACTTTTGGGACAAAAGTCTCGACTTCCTATCCGCCGATATGCTGAAATTCCAAAATTTTGACATGTTGTCAACACGGGTCCCACAATGGAACTTCCCACCTTTTTTGGAGTTTCGGGCTTCGCGACTTCGTGAATCCTGATGTTAAGCTTTCGGTTCTCTGACTCACGAAACCCCGAAATGGTCAACAAAGGTTTGACCTCTGTGTTGACAAGTATGCCACCTGTCCACTCTATGCTGTCAGATTCTTTTTCACCTTCAAACCTCCGAATGCACGATAGGCGCAATGAGACTCTGATCCAAGGATCCTCCCTTGACCTAGATCCTACGGCTGTCCTACCTCCTTGCGATTTCACCACTCATGACTTGGAGCACCCAATATTTGGGCTCTTACCTTATGAACCTCCGAGTTCGCGAGATCCCTAGATCTCTGCCACTTGTCCTCCTCCAATGGATGGTTGTGATTCTCTCGCGACTTCGCCACTCGCAAATATTGATGCAAAGGTTTTAAACTTTCAACTCATGAATCCACGAAATGAGATTATACGAGTGAATCCAACGACCCTTGTTGGCTCAGATCCTACGGCCCAATTTCTCCTAAGCTTGCACTTAGAAAAACACTCACCATAACTCTCCTTTCTCTTTTGCAAGATCTGACGGCTCTCGGGACTTCGCGAACTCTCCACGGAGAATTTCGACCATCCAATTCCTCCTTGACGATTCCTGCAAAATGAACAAAGTGTTCTTTCACGAAACTTATCCAGTTGTAAAACAATGTCTTTGCGCCTTCTTACAACACTTCAAGGCACCAACCCTCTTGAGATTCTCTTCGACAACTTCGAAGAATCTATCAATCCTGAGCTTTCTCCACAAATCGAGTCTTCAAGAATACTCATGCACGCACTCCTTGTGATAATTCTTCAAATACTTCCAAGTCTTTGAACCTCTTCGACTCTGCACACTCCCTGCGACAACAGTCCTTCAACAACTCCCTCAGGTTGTAACTCTGAGACTTCACTCGGCCTATGCACTCCTTGCATGGCTCTTGTGCTTAACTTGCACTTCTACGAGAATGAGGACAATCCTATCCCTCCTGAGCTTTTAGAGGTGAACTCTGACTTCTATCAATGCACACCTTGCGGACAATTTCACCGCACTCCTTGCAGGAAAACTCTTTCTCAGACAGAGAAACCATTGAAACTCATTCTTTACTCTCCCTCTCTTCAGATTTCAGAAATTCAACATGAAATCATACATTCACACATCAAAGAAAATGTATAACAGAAAGAATAAAATAATCATGAGCATAACATTTAATCATGCATACACATAAAGTATTTGAACACCATGAGTCTGAATCAAGCTTCATGTATTAATCTCAGAGATTTTGTACATGGGTTCTTCTACATATATTTTTGTTTCTTCTTCTCTATACTCTCTTTATTGATTATGCTGCTAATGTTACAATGATACAAGTGAGGGTGTCTATATCCGTTTTCCCTCCGACTACTAAAACTGTCTAATCTAAGAATTTAAGTCTACCTACTTACATTTACTAGCATAAATGCCTCTTAATCCTTCAGACGAGAGCGGGACGCTCAAGGTCTAATTACAATCTGCAAGTACACCCTTTCTTAATTGTTTCATTTATGTTTGGCGTATCAAACTTCAAAATATTTCAAACAATTCATCGTGTGCCAAAATGTGTTGAAGTTTGTCCCACGCTCGCTTCATGTTGGTGATGCTCCTGCATCATACTCTCTCGCTTCTAAATTTTCATGGGCTCCTGTCCATGATATCTCACATGGTCTATCCATTCTTCTAGATATCTGCTTCATTCTCCCAGCTGGCATCTTCAACTGGATGTCCCTTCCACTTGACCAAGTATTCAAAATATTCCCTTCTTCTGGTCATTTTGCTAACTCTTTTGTCCAATATGCTTTCCATCTGTGGCTTCTCTGCAACTGGCATCTGTTTATTCCACTGAACCTATGGTTGTTCACTACCTGCTTCTTCTTCCTCAGCTTTGTAATGGTACAAATCTGAGATGTTGAATATCGGAGAAATTTCGATCCCATCGGGTAATTCAATCTCATAAGCATTTGCCCCAAATTTCTTCAAGACCTTACATGGTCTGATCTTGTTCATCTTCAGTTTTTTATATGTCCCCTTTAGGAATATTTCCTTTATCATATGTGCAAGAATCAAATCACCAACCTCAAATTGAAGTTGTCTCCTGTGTTTATCTACTCTAAGCTTATACTCTTGGCTCAAGTTTTTCAATCGCTCCTTCACTTGGCTATGAAGTTCCTTCATTTCTTTGGAAAAATATTTTACACTAGAACTTCTTATCTCATCCCATTATGAATCCCTCAGTTTAGAAAATCCTCTTGGTTGTGTCCCATAAATAATTTGGAATGGACTCTGCCCTGTTCTTTTGTTGATTGAATCATTGTAAGCAAATTCTGCCTGTGGCAGAATGTTGTCCCACTGACTGTGATGTTCAGTCACCAAACTCCTCAACAAGTCTCCCAAGCTCCTATTCACAACTTATGTCTGTCCATCCATCTGAGGATGATAAGTTGAATTGAACGACAAGTTCATTCCTAGATTTTTCCGTAAGGTCCTCGAGAAGTGTCCCATGAACTTGGTGTCTCGATCTGAAACTATGCTCCTTGGTAAGTTGTGAAGTCGAATGACTTCTTTGAAAAATAGATTCGCAATGTGAGTTGCATCACTAGTTTTCTGACATGGTATAAAATGTGCCATCTTAGAAAATCTATATACCACTATAAATATTGAGTCAAACCCTCTTTGTGTTCTTGGCAGCCCCAATATGAAGTCCATGTTGACTGCATACCACGACCTCTCAGGTATCGGTAACGGTTGATAAAATCCTACATTCTGCCTCTTTCCTGACAAATTTTGCATCTGTCCACGAATCTTTGGATGTCTGCTCTCATTCCTGGCCAAAAATATGACTCATTTAACTTTGAGAATGTCTTGTCATGACTGAAATGTCCGACCAATCCTCCACTGTGTTTCTCCTTCAGCAAATTCTCCCTCATGGAGCATTTTGGAATACAAAGTTGATTACCCTTAAACATTAATATTTCTCGGATCATGTATTTTTTCCACTGGCTTCTGTCCCTCAGAATTGGATTCTCAGTTGCTTCATATGCTTCCTTAAAATTTGGATCATCTCTGTACATGTCCCTGAGATCATCAAAACCCAGTGTTTTGACTTTGAGCTCCTACAATAGCAAACATTTCCTTCTCCAAGCATCAACAACCTTGTTAGCAATTCCATAAATATGATTAAACACAAAAGTAAAGTTCTGCATGTATTCAACCCATTTTACATGTCTTTGATTCAAATTCTCCTGTTGAGTCACAAATTGCAAAGCATGATTGTCACTGTATAAGACAAACTCCTTAGGAGTCAAGTAGTGTCTCCACTTCTTCAATGCCTAAATAATAGCATAGAACTACTTGTCATACGTGGAGTATTTCACTTTGGTTTCATTCAGCTTCTCACTAAAGTATTCTATCGGACTATCTTCTTGGCTCAAGACTGCCCCTATTGCAAATCCACTTGCACCACATTTGACCTGAAATGTCTTTTTAAAATCCGGCAACAGCAAAATTGGTTGTTCCGTGATTTTCCTTTTTAGCAAATTAAAACTTTTCTCAGCCTCTTCTATCCAGTGAAAATATGTGTGTCTCTTCTTCACTGTGTCCATCATTGGTGCACTAATTCCACTGAAATTTTTGATGAACTTCCTGTAGAAACTAGCCAATCCGTGAAAACTTCAAACTTCAAAGATACTCTTTGGCGATGTCCAATTCTTAATTACCTTCACCTTATCTAGATCCATCCTCAATTTATTTGAAGAAATAACAAAACCCAAATAAATGAGCTCTGTCTTCATGAACTAGGATTTCTTCATGTTTATCAGCAACTTCTCTTGCTGTAATCTCTTCATCACCGTGGCCAAATGTTTCAGATGCTCTGCTTCTGTTTTACTGAAAATCAGTATGTCATCAAGATACACAATGAAAAATTTTCTGATGAAATCCTTCAGGACTTCACTCATCAACCTCATGAAAGTACTTGGTGCATTATTTAAGCCAAATGACATAATGATCCATTCATACAAACCTTCATTAGTCTGGAAGGCTATATTCCATTCATCACCTTCTCTCATACAAATCTAGTGATATCCACTTTTCAAATCAATCTTTGAAAAAAAATTGTCTCCACTCAAGCAATCCATCAAATCATCCATCATTGGCAATGGAAATTTGTACTTGATGGTTATCTTTTTTATCACTCTCGAGTCAGTACACATCCTCTAGCCTCCGTCTTTCTTTGGACTAAGCACTGTCAGAACAACACACAGACTCAAGCTTTCTCTAACCAACCCCTTGTCCATTAAGTCTTGGACCTGTCTTTTGACTTCTTCATTCTCCTGCGACATCAATCTGTACGTTTCTTTATTTGGAAAACTAGCTCCAGGTATGATATCAATATGATGACTTACACTTCTGATCAGTGGCAACGAATGAGGTAGTTTGTCCACTACTATGTTAGCAAACTCTTCCAATAGTTTCTGAACCTCTTTTGGTAAATCATCGACCCTTGTACTGGTTAAAACAATTTTAGGCTTCCTGACCATAATGAATTGTGGTTGCTCCTTCTTAACCTCTGTAAGAAGTTCCTTCCCACTCATGAGAAGTACAGTGTTGCTTACTTCAGGTTTCACCTCTTTGTCCTTAATCGGCAACAACATGTGAGTTCTCCCATTATTCTCTAGGGTGTATGTGTTCTTTCTCCCATAATGAATCACATTCCTGTCATATTGCCACAATCTACCTAGCAATAGATGAAAAACCTCCATGGGAATAACATCATAGAGTATTTCATCTTTATACCCTCCTATTTTAAATTCAACTAAACATTATTTAGTGACATTTACCTGATGTCCTTTTTGTAGCCACAAAACTTTGTATGGACTTGGATGTTCAATAGTCTCCAACTCCATCTTTTCTACCATCTCTGTAGAAACAAGATTATCTATGCTACCACTATCCACTATGACTTTGCATGCCTGGTCTTTGGTCTTGCAAGCAGTTTGAAAAAGTCTGTTCCTTTGGACCGAACTCTCCACCTCCTTCTCTGGAGTTAAGAGAAATTTTCACATCATCAACGATATTCCGCCTTCAACATCCTCTATCTCAACATTCCACCTCTGTGCTTTGGAAATGTGAGTCTCACCACCTTCTTTCTTCTTATATGGACATTCATAAGATTTATGTCCAACCTTTCCACATGTGAACCATTTCACCACTCCACCTCTTCCTCTTCCTCTTCCTCTACCTCTGGTACGAGGAAAAATGTTTCCATCATCATACTGACCTCTCTGTTCAGTATACTTTCCTCTATGTGAGCTTCCACCTCTCTCAGTCTGAGTTTGAGGTTTCTTCCACTCTTCCTTGGGTTTTTGATTTCTATCCCGGGAAACTGATTTGCCTCTGGGATGACTTCTGCCTCGGCCTCTTTGACCTTGTTTTCGGCTCAGCTTCTCTTTAGATTTTAGAGCCATCTGATAAGCGTATTCCACCATTTGGATGGTCATCATGCTCATCTCATCCTAAATGTCGTATCTCAGACCATTCATGTACTTAGCAACTTTTTCATCATTTCTTTCGTGATGACCTGCCTTGATGTTCAACCTATAGAACTCTTCAGTGTACTCCTTCACTGACATCAGTTTCTGTCTCAAATTCTGAATTCTTCGAAACTGAGTAATCTAGTAATCCCTAGGAATAAAGTTTTCCTTCATCTTTGCAACCATCTTATCCCAACTCTTGATTTTCTGCTTGCCTTTGCAGCGTCTGTCAGCTTGTAGCTCATCCCACCACAATGTTGCATGTCCTTTCAATCTTGTGACAACATTTTTGACCTTTTTGTCTTCCTCAACATATTCATAGTCAAAATATGTGTCTATATCTCTAATTCAGTCTAGAATCTCTTCAACATCCAGGTTTCCTTCATATACTAGAATATCCATTTTTACTCTAGCTCCCATTCTTGCAACAGCCCTAATCAGGCGTTCATTTGCTGCATCTTGTGTTGCAACTTCTTCTCCTTCATGTCCAGCTTCATCTTCACTTTTTGAATCACTGAGATCCCTAGCACCAGTTGTGCACCTTTGTCTTATTTCCATGTCCATGACTCTGGCATGTAGGTCATGTATATCTCTTTCCATGGATGGATTTGTCACCTACCTACCCCTTTCTCTTGACATCTCCCTATCCTCTAGCAGATTGGGTGTTTGTTTATCTCTTCTTCTCAGTGGCATGGCTGAGATTATTTCTCACTTTCCCTGTCTGAAGTATACAAGTAGAGTCAAGCTATGATACCACTTGACGCAGATCTATCGGCCTTTAGGCCGAGATCCGCTCACAGGATCGTTCTTTATCTCCCTCGAGCCGAATCGACTCTTTAGATTCCTTGCTAGAATCACAAATTATTGATCCACATGTCCTTTTTGGTAGCTTCCCTGTACGAACAACACTAGGCACAAGATCCCCTTCTTGATGTGACCACAATGATATGACCAAGGCACAATTCCAAAGGCGCTTGTCACAACTCGCAACTCACGAGTTTGTGAGTCGAGGCTCTCAACTCTTATTTTCCAATCTCACGATACCCGAGATCATGAAATGGGTATAGCTCCCCTCTTTTAGCACCCTCCACGCATGACCACCAGCTAAGATTAATGCTAGCTCCTCTCGCTACTCGTCGCTTTGTGAGTTCAAAGGTTGAACTCTCGTTCCTTCCTTATGTGATCCTCCGAGACTTGAAAGTCAGTGAAGGTTGACCTCCCTTTCGCACTTCTCACAACTCGCCACTTCGCGAGTTTCAATGTCAAACTCTTGTTCTCTTATCTCGCGAATCCACGAGATGTGAGAAGTCAGTGGAGGGTTGACTCCTTCCACTAGGTGACATGTGTCCACTTGTCTATTTCCCAGGCCCACCTTGTGGTTCTTCCACGTGTCTCTTATGCCCAACTTCAGAACTTCGTGACTTCGCTTCCTGAAGCGCTACCTCATTTATATCCCGACACTCAAAGTGCCGAGATCCCAAACTCCTCGCTACTCCTTCTCGCAACTCGCGACTTCAGGACTTTTGGGACAAAAGTATTGACTTTTTATCCACCGATATGCCAAAATGCCAAAATTTTGACACATCATCAACGTAGGTCCCACAACGAAACTTCCCACCTTTTTTGGAGTTTCGGGCTTTGCAACTTCGCAAATCCTGATGCTAAGCTTTCAGTTCTCCGACTCACAAAACCCTAAAAATGGTGAACAAAGGTTTGAACTCCATGTCGAAAAGTATGCCACATGTCCACTCTTTGCTATCAGATTCTTCTGCACCTTAAAACCTCTGAATGCACGATAGGTGCGATGAGACTCTGATCCAACGGTCCTCCCTTGACCTAGATCCTATGGCTATCCTAGCTCCTCATGATTTCACCACTCGTGACTTGGAGCACCCTATCTTTGGGCTCTTACCTTACGAACCTCCAAGTTTGCGAGATCCCTAGATCTCTGCCACCTGTCCTCCTCCAATGGATGGTTGTGATTCTCTGACGACTTCGGCACTCACGAATATTGATGCAAAGGTTTTAAACTTTCAACTCGCGAATCCACGAAATGAGATTATGTGAGTGAATCCAATGGCACTTGTTGGCTTAGATCCTACGACCTGATTTCTCCTGAGCTTGCACTTAGAAAAACACTCACTGTAACTCTCCTTTCTCTTTTGCAAGATCTGACGGCTCTCGAGACTTCACAAATTATCCACGGATAATTCTGACCATCCAATTCCTCCTTGTCAATTCCTGCGAAATGAACAAAGAGTTCTTTCATGAAACTTATCCACCTGCAAAACAACATTGTTGCACCTTCTTACAACACTTCAAGGCACCAACCCTCTTGAGCTTATCTTCGACAACTTTGAAGACTCTATCCCTCCTAAGATTTCTCCACAACTCAAGTCTTTAAGAAGACTCCTCCACGCACTCCTTGTAGAAATTCTTCAAATACTTCCAAGTATTTGAACCTCTTCGACTCTACGCACTCCCTGTGACAACAGTCCTTCAACAACTCCCTCAGGTTGAAACTCTAAGACTTCACTCGGCCTGCGCACTCCTTGCACGACTCCTATGCTTAACTTGCACTTTTACGAGAATGAGGACAATGCTATCCCTCCTAATCTTTCAGAGGTGAAATATGACTTCTGTCAATGCACACCTTGCGGACAATTTCACTGCACTCCTTGCAAGAAAACTCTTTCTCAGACAAAGAAAACATTGAAACTCATTCTTTACTCTCCCTCTCTTTATATTTCAGACATTCAACATGAAATCATACATTCACACATCAAAGAAAATGTATAATAGAAAGAGTAAAACAATCATGAGCATAACATTCAATCATGCATACACAGAAAGTATTTGAACACGATGAGTCTGAATCAAGCTTCATATATTAATCTCAGAACTTCTGTACATGGGTTCTTCTACACAACTTTTTGTTTCTTCTTCTCTATACTCTCTTGATTGATTATGCTACTAATGTTACAATGATACAAGTGAGGGTGTCTATATCTGTTTTCCCTTCGGCTCCTAAAACTGTCTAATCTAAGAATTTAAGTCTACCTACTTACATTTACTAGCATAAATGCCTCCTGATCCTTCAGATGAGAGCGGGACGCTCAAGGTCTGATTACAATATACAAGTACACCCTTTCTTAATTGTTTCATTTATGTTTGTTGTATCAAACTTCAAAACATTTCAAACAATTCATCATGTGCCAAAATGCGTTAGTGTTTGTCCCATGCTCTCTTGATGTTGGTGATGCTCCTTCATCACTTCTTCACGCTTGGCCGCTTGTTGGCAACTCTCCTCCCAAGGATGACCTACAATGACCTGATGCCAGGTAAGAATATATGGTGAAAATTAGGGTTATAACAGATGCCCCCTAATGTGTGAGGTTAGAAGAGCATCTGATGTCCGAAATACATTACCAATCTTTACTGATGTGTCGAACAAGTGAGCCCAAGGACCAGGAACCGGGAGGCGCCATCTACAAAATAATAAATGTCTCACCGAGGCAGGCATAACCATGCTCGAGATAAAATATAATCATGTCTACCAATCAAATAAACTGTAGATCCATGTCAAATAACTATATAAAGTGTATCCATGAACAATACACAACAGAGCTACATCTCAAAATCAAAAAGATATACATATAGAGTATCCATCTTCTAGAAGCTGATATGGCCTGATGGTTGGAGATGAGATCTTCAGATCTCAAGCAACAACTTCAAAATCTTCAAAACTCAAGGTAGGAGTGTAATATGAGTGTACAAATTCACTACCCATAGGTCTTCGACGACTCATCGGTCATGGACTAGATAATCTTGATGATCAGACTGAAGGCTTCATTGATTTCGAACAAGGACTTGATTGGACATTCAGGATGGTCGGGTATGAGGGAAAAAGACAAATTATAGATGGGACAACTCAGGCTTGGTAGAATCTTCCCTTGGACAATAGCACGACAAATTATGATACTTAGGCAACATGGCATTAATCATAAGTTTACAAAGCATGAGGCAACACAAAATCTCCATATGTTTGGAAGAATAACCAAGTGGAGGAGGACACAACTCTATGTAGTGAGAACAACTTCCTAAGGTTGTATGACATCCCAAAGATTGATGAACAAATGGAAAGATGTGTTGTATCCAAGGGCGACTCATTATGCTACCAATAAATAAAATACTTTTCCCTTCCTCTTTCTGGGGTATATTTGATTTTTTTGTCTTTTTCAATAATTTTGGAAAAAATAATAAAGGAATGTTACGTTACAATGGAGGAACGAGTGTGACAAACATACAAGATCAAGGCACAAGGACAAGACTGATGTTCAAAATAATGACTCGGGAAAAATCCTCCGGGGGCCAAGGGTGTTAAGACGCAGAAGCAAAGTGATACAAGGCTAGTGTATAAGGTATGAAAATGTGGTTAACAAAACACACAATGGTAACGTCCTTCGATGTAAGTTTAACAAGCCCAGAGAAGGTAAGATCGATGGTTTTTTATATTTAGAGAGTTTGAAAAATCATAAAAGGAGACTCCATTGGGGTACCTTTTTCAAGGATAGTCTAGTCGGTTCAAAAAAGGGGTAAACTAGCACCAACAAGATGTCTATTCAAAACCATTTTAACGAGTGTGATAAGGACAAGATCACTCAGCCATTTTTTCATTTTTAAGGAGTCTGAAAAAAAAGCTTAACTATGGACTCTATCAGGAATGTTCTTCTGGACCATTTTAACGAGTGTAAAAGAATAAGGTCACTCGACGATCTTTTCAATTTTAGGGAGTCTGAAAAGAGATTAACTATGGACTCCATGGGGGTTCCTTCTTCGTAAGTTTAGTCCCTCAGGACCAAAAAAGGGATAAAATTATACCTGAGGGTACTCTTCTAGAGAACTGAAGTTCCATAGAGTATACCTTTGTTTGTACAGTTGACCGTCAAGACCGAAAAAGGGGTAAACTACCGCCGGGCAGACGTGACTTCAAATTTCAGTTTAACGAGCATGAAAGGCCACAAGATTGCTCAACAATATTTTCATGTTTAGAGGGTATGAAAAGGGATTAAAATAAGACCCGTAGAGGTTAATTTTCTCATTTAATATGGATGATATTGAAAAGCATAAGTGCAGTCTCATTGGATGTTGCTTTCGTATCTCAAAGTGATCTTGAAAAACAACAAAGTTATCTTATGATTGACTCTTTGTGGGTCGATGCCTGGCATCTCCTCGAGGGAGCAGTATGCTCTGAAGAAAACATTGTCTATGATGCCAGGGGTTCTGGAGATATTGATAGGTATTGTTTCAGCAATGGTTTCCATATTACCCTCAACATAGATCTCGTGTGTAGCTAAAGGATTAATAGGACAAGACATGTCTCCAGTCATAGTCAAGGTGAATTTTCCAGCTTCGATTCTGCTTAACTCTGGGAGGAAGTATGATCTATGATGAAGATCTTCCCAGGGTTTGTCCGGACTAGTCATTGCTTCAATTACAGCTTCATCATAGGGAAAGACTAAGTCTAATGAATCAGTGTCAGCAAGAGAACCCTGAGCCCAAATAGGCTCTAGAAGTGGATCTAACTCTTGTGCATGAGTTGGATCAGTGTTGGCTGAAGCTTACTTGACTAAAGATTACACTACTTCAGTTGCAGACAAGGGAATAGACATGCCCAGATGCCCTGCCCCCTCCATCATGGCCTATGGGGAAGGAATTACTACGGATCGTCGAAGTAAGTCATGCGGAACGATGAAACTTGAAAATTCTCAACCTTATGGTGATTGGATATAAACTTGATATGACCCTGTAGGGGCGAGTAATTGAAGGTACCCATCAAATATGGGCACAAATAAACCCCTACGTTGACGACACCTGGTTGAGGATTATCAATCATCGGGACCGTGGATGCCCCCAATGAAGGGTCAATTCTAGAGAAGGACAATTGATCGATGGTCACTATTCGACCCTCATGTGGAAACAACAAGACTCAGAAAACTGTAGCAACCACAACTTGCATGGCATAAGTCCAACTCCTTCCTAACAAGATATTATAGTCGAGGGGGGCATCAACTACCTCTACTTCGACACACACTGTCTTCCCTCCTAACTACACAGGAAAAGAAGGAAGGATACCATGTGGTCGGAATGAACGACCATCGAAAGCAGTGAGGAGAGTAGGTGACGGAGAAAAAATGGGCTGGCCAATGGCCTTCCAACATGCCAATGACATAACGCCTGTCGAGGCACCCTCATCAACCACTGTGCAGAATGTATTCCAAGTAAAAGTTGTCGTGGGATAAGCCACTACTATCTAAAACGCTACGTGGTAAGGAAGACAAGGTTTTAAGTCGGTTGTATCCAAAATGACTGTACCCAGATTACAAGTCTCAGTAGATCCTAGAGCGGTTAACAAGGCTTTCCTCTAGGAAGGGAAACTTTGGAGGACCTCCAAAGAGGACATCACAAAAGGGGTTTGGGCTAAATATTCCACCACAAAATAGTTTTGGGTGGACCTTGCATTTGGGTTATGAGAGGATTTTTTGAATGCACCTTTTGGGGATGCGTGTCATTGTTTCACCCAATGTCTTCTCAATCTGTAGAGGAAGAGATGGGAGTTCGAATTCTTTTCCCTTCTCAGAAGTGCTTGGTTTACTATATTCATGCACTCTAATCGATATAAAATCATCACCCTTCACCATATATGCATTCGCAGATGTGGGGTTCTTCGAAGATGGAGAGGGTCCTTGTCTACCCCCTTTCGTGCTTGCAGAGGCTTGGGTTAGATTTTTTCTATGTTGGAATGGATTGGTTAACACAGTAGGCTATTGCCGTGTCACAAACTTTTGGGACTCTGCAAGCCAGGGACAAAGGTGGGTCGGGTGGTCCTCCACACATAGGTTTCATGGATACCTCACCTTTTGTTTCTTAGTATTTCCCCTGCCAGCATTGTCGGTGGGTTTCTTATCCCCCTTACCCTTCTTTCGTTGTTTTTTCTTTCCTTCAAGATGTTGGGTGGCCTTTGGGTTAGTCGATTTCACTGTGTGTACCTCCGACATTTTGGTAGGGGGAGCAGCCAAAGTAGTAGTTTGGTTGGCCGCTGTGTGTTGTATAGATAACTTATGCAACTACTTTGTCAATTGCTCAGTGGGCTTTGTTTGTGTGGAAACAACAATACCATCGGCATGTGTTCCATCTCTCTGTCTAGTTTTATCAAGTATTGAGCGTGGCACATCTGGAAAGATGTTGTATAATAAACCAGACTGAGAATAGATGAGCTCAAATTGTTGAGCTCTCATGATGGCATATTCTTCGGAGAAGACTCCCGACGTCGCAACGTCTTTGGATAACTGTGGGACCAAAGACTTAAGGAACCACTCAAGCAGGAATGCTGGTGGGACTGGCACCTTAACTAAACTCTTCTGGCATCTCCATTCTCGGATGTGATCAAAGATATGGTCCATTGTTGTCTGTTTGAAATTGGAAAGTAGCTTTGTGCCAACGTCGTATCTCATAGGTAACTGGAAATGGTTTAGGAAACCCATCGCCAATTCACCGAAGGAAGAGTATCTTGAGCGATCGAGCTCAATGTACCATTTTGCATCACTCCCAATGAGAGTACCTTGAAAAAATCACAACTGTACGAATTTGTCTTTCAATGAGTTAGATGAGCACCAAAGATGGAAGGTAGTCACATGATCTCCTGAATCTTTGTTAGGTTTGTCTTTGAACCTTGGGATGTCCGAAGGTAACTTCATCGGCATAGGAGGCCAATGCGGATCATGAAAGATAGGGTCATTCAACAACCTTGTCAAATATGGCAAGTGCAAAGTCACCAGGAAGGGTAGTTTGGGTTGTTAATGATAACCTGGGAAAAAGGGGCCTGGAGTTTGACTAGCACCAGGCTGCCAGGAAAAGTTTGGCTACTGGCCCAGATTCTGGTAGAAACCATGGCCCTGGCCAACATATGGATTTTGTGTATGTGGAGACATCATCGACTGATTTCCAAAATAGGACATAGATGGTTGGGCATGCATTACATTCGAAGGACTTTGGGAAGGGTTTCCCCATGTCGGGCCCATGGGGATAGGCATAGTAGCTTGTTTGGGGTTCCATTGATTATGGAGAGAATTACCCCATATTAGCATTCCATACGATGGAACTGATCCTTGCCAAGAATTCCAAGACCCTGATGTAGAATAAGTTCCTAGGTTAGCCCCCTATGCAGGAATAATACCTTGCATAGGAATAGATTTTCCGAAACTAGGGTTTCCCCTAGTTGGGAAAGTAGCTGATGAGAAAGCATTGTTACCAAATGCATCGAACAAAGAAAATGGTGTTGAACCTACCAGCATATTATGTGAAGGTGGTCCTTGACTCCCTGCTCCAAGTAAACTATGGTGTACAGGTTGCCCGACGGATTGCTAATGCGCGCCACCGAGTGAAGGGGACAAAGGAGGTATATGACCTCCCCCAAAAGGGAAAGCATTAAAAGGAGCAGGAGTGCCCCCCATGTGTCCTTGCAGAGGAGTGGTAGAGCTCCCTACCCCGATACCTAAAGTCTGTGAAGTGGAGTAGGAAAGTACAGGACTTGTACCTGAACTAGGGATCTCATATGAGAACGGAGGGCCTATCACACTTGTTGTGAAAGGGGTTGTGGCCACTGCCAGAGACGGGATAGGACCACTGTGTGATGTAGTTGCAGTCAAGACCATGGTGGATCAGACTGATGACGGTGGGTTAGGAGGTGGAAACTCTCCTGTGGTGGCAACCGTAGTGGGAATTGAAGAATTTCCAGGAGTAACAACATTTGGTTCCATTGTTGTGTGCGACACTGTCTGGCACTCGTAAGGATGAATCGGTACGATGGTGGGTGTTGAAAGATCAGTGGTGAAGGTTTCAACTAGACCAAAATATTGTGCTCCAAGTTCTACAATGGTCAATTCCTCTGGATGTTGGTTGGGAACAATTTCTTGTGACCCGATCACCTCAAAAGACCCTTGTTGGTCTAGCTTTCGCCTTAGTGGTGGTGAGGGTGGCTCCAATGTAAATGGCGGGAGGCCAAGAATCCTTCGTGACTAGTGGAGCTTGTGATCCTCCACTGTGTGATAAGATCAAAGACACACTAGGTTATTCTAACCGTTCAAAAACAAAACACACTAAAAAATTCCCTAGAAGATAAGACAAACAAACACTAAATTAATTGGAAGAACAATTACAAAAACCAACACTAGAGCAACTTACCGGTGCAAGTCAAACTCGAACACAGAAGCAAATTTCGGGTATACTATACAATACATGGCCCGATGTCTGTCCTAGGTACCGTAGTATACCCATGCAGTCACCTATGTATGTCCCTAGAAAATATAGACAACTAGGTTGCCAGCGCATAAACAGTCACCAGGCGGGTACAGTCAAAAGTCGGGTAGACCACAATGAGTAGGGTATCGAGCCCAAAACCTATCAAGGGTATCGAAATCAAGTGGTCTGGAATACAAATGAGGACCTTGAACAGATTCAATACCCACGAAGCCCCGTGGAAAATGCAATCGACGAAATCCCAAAACAAGCCCTTTATATGTGTTTTCCACTACGATTGGTCCAGCTTTGAAGGGGTTATCTCTGCTACTATTCCACACACAACCTCGTGTTTATCCCCTGTGTTAGAGGGGGTTCCCAGATAAATTTCACGATACTGGACTGATACAATCCCAAACTCAGACTCCAATGTTTGATTTTAATGGCCTTGAAGAGTTTCCTCTCCAACCTAATCCAAGGCCCTAATCCTGAACTAGTTGGTTAACCCTACAAACATAAAAGTCTAATAAATTTTAGATTTAGAGTTAATTGTATGGATTGTCTTATGTCAAGGGGTATGAAAGTGAAACTGATGATGTTTTGAAAGATGAAAGTAAAAAATGAACAGAAAGATGGAAACAAAAATTTCACTTAAGGCAAATTTTCAACAACTTTTCAAAAAAAAATATTTTTATTTTTCTAAGATATTTTGTATCAACAAACTTAAAGAAGGATTTGAAACGACTATGATCTACTTACAATCTAATTAAACTATCAATAACTAAAGAAAACAAATATTTTTCCTTGGCTACTAATGCAAAATCACACTTTTCAACCAAACAAGAAAATGAAAGAGATTTTTATTTATTTATTTAAATGCTGATAAAGAAAATAGGAAAAATACCAACAAGCAAAAAACCAAGAAAAACAATTCTAGCCTAATTTCAAATCACAAAGAATCACCTCAAGAAATCACACACTAGCAACTTAAAAGATGACTCTCACACTTGTCTAAAAACCTTTAAGAAAAAAAAATTAACAACAACTTTTAAAGGAAAAAAGCAAGCTAAGGATAAGATCAACCCTAAGATACTAATTACTAGGACAGAGATTCAAAAACCTGAGAGGTATAACTCTTGACAAGGGAAAGGATGACTGCCTTACCCTCAACAAAAACTATCATGCACAAACACGCTATTGATAATCCAACAACAATCGTGTGAACGCGAGTTGTATAGAGCTACAGTGCGTGTACAGGCGTGATGACCTTCTACAGGCTGCGTGTATCTCTAAAACTCTGAAAAAAGATAACAATAGACAATCCAAACTAGGAAGAGACCATTGATATTGAAAACTAGGATCTCTTGAAGGCTTGGCCACTCTCTTTAACAGAAAAAGAAAACAATGTAAGGAAAAAATTCTTAAAACAAACCAATCTGAGACAAGACTGCAAACAACCAAGACTTAGAAAAAATTCTAGAAAACTCCTGAGAATGTCTGATTCTGATAGGGAAGAGGATGACTACCTCCAAAAATTTCTGGCATCTACACGCTACTGCTACTTCTTCAGCTAGCATTCACACGTAGGCTGTAAGAGAGTAGGGCATGGGTACACGTGTGCAGACCTTATGCAGGCCACATGTACCTTTGTGGGTCTTGAAAACACACAGTCAAGCAAATAACAGAGATAGATGGTATGGAAAACTAGACTCTCTACTAGCTCAGACTTTGTAGAAACTTCAAAAAACAGGCAAGAAAACCAGTTTTTCAAAACTACCCAAAAATACTCCCAAGAACCCTAGAGACTTTGCCAGTATGGTCACCAATTCTGTTGTGGTGGGAAATCCCCCTACGGACTAGAAAATAGGGTTATCTTATGCATGCATATATGACCAAAAGAAATCTACTTTCTACCTTCGTCCCTAGACCTAATCCCCATTTCTTTTCAGTAAATACATAGTTAGACCAACATACCTTGTTCTGGATGGTTGATGTCGATCCTTCTTCACGCTTGACTACTTGTTGGTTGCTCTCCTCCCAAGGTTGACCTACATACAAAACAAGAAAAAAAATACACATGCATTTTACCTACAAACTAATGGGTTAGAGATTCAAACATATATTTACTAAACTATGAAGAGATCATATAGTGGGATGGGAAAAGCATTTCTTTATTATTAACTTTAATGAATCAACTTACAATCTCGAGAACAACCACTGCTCCATGAATCCTGATCCTAGGATCCTCTTTAAATGTGCTCCAACTTCTTTGCTTTGTATCTCTTCTTGCATAAGGATGGATAAAGGGTTGGGACAATGGGAATATGCAATTGGGCAGAGTTTCTTTACTCTTTTTCTCTTCCTCCAAATGGGACCCCTAGCCCTTCTTTTATAGGCTAGAAGAAGCTAGGTATTTGGATGAAACCTCGGACATGCATGGCCGAAAGTTTTAGTTAACTCACCCAAAGCTATGTGTTCCATCGAAAACTTTCCTTTTTTCATATTTTGTCGGTCCACGTAGGTTGTTTTAGTTCAGCTAGCGTGTACATGCGTGCAGTAATGGAGTAGGGCATGTGGGCCCTTATAAAAGAGGTTTTTTAAAGAGTTGTTCAATAGTGCTTTGGAAAAGAAGGGATCTTAGATGGCCTGATGCCAGGTAAGAATATATGGTATTCTGTTGTGAGGGAAATCCCCTTATAGACTAGAAAATAGGGTTATCTTATGCATGCAGATATGACCAAAAGAAATCTATTTTCTACCTTCGTCCCGAGACCTAATCCCCATTTCTTTTCAGTGAATACATGGTTATACCAACATAACTTGTTCTGGATGGTTGATATCGATCCTTATTCATGCTTGACCACTTGTTGGAAGCTCTCCTCCCAAGGCTGACCTGCATACAAAACAAGCAACAAACTACATGTTATCACTGAAATTTCGTCCGCACAGGGAGACAAGAACTTTGCATCGTCAACACAGGACTGGAGTCATTCATGGCATAGGATTAATTCCTCAGCATTGCAAAAGGGTCAAAAAACTATACAAATGACCAAAAATTGGAAAGGCGCTTTACATCATCTGGGTGCACGCGCGCATGCGCGTAACAACAACGTACAAAGTGCGCATATGTGCACAAGGCGCGGCTGTTGGGCGAAAAACCCGTGTGCCTGTTAAACGACGCATTTATTGAAATTGGTCAACCTCCCAACCACTAATGGATCAGCTCCCAAGTCAATTTGACACCAAATCTGAGCTCAATCCTCATGGTGGGCTGGTCAAAGACCTAATTGTGCCCTAAAGAGCCCCTTTTCACATTCTAAAGAGGTTACATAATGATCCAATGCTTGGCTATAAAAAGCCATGAATGACCACCATTT
>ML792462.1:269505-297446 GCA_009831015.1 Picea engelmannii | reverse complement strand
CTTCACTAGTGTCTCTTCCGGTGACTTCAGACCCCACTGTTGAGAGCTATTGGAAGATCCAGTGCTATTTGAGAGGAAGGATGTTACGTCTCCTAGAACACGAGCATTTGCTTTCTTTTGTTTCCCCCAAATGGAAAAAACCCCCTTACCCACATATATGATTCTTTTTCATTTATGTATGATGCACATCTGATTACAGTTTGACTTTGATATATATATATTGTGTAAAACAACCACTGCAAAAGGCTCTTGTTTCTATATTTTCTCTCACCATTTATTGCACACATTTTTCACACAACTAGTCTGACATCATAGGGGAACCACAGAACCCCAGTCGTTCACGACGTTTGCTCAACCTTTATCCTATTTTAGGGGGAGTATCTGGTCGTACTCATTCATCGGTACCTCCTTCACACACTCCTATGAGTGCTACCATCTTAGGATCAACTTTGCTTGGTTCTACCTTACTTGGGTCCAATTCCCAAGGTCACACAGTCACTCGCTCTCCCTTGCATGGAAGCGGGGGACCCACTTCCTCTCAAGGAGGAAGCACCAACCCGCCTAGTCCCCATCAAGGGTCAGGTTCATAACACACCATGGTTGGAGCTAACCCTCCACCCCCACTACAGATGCCATACTTGGCCTCTCTCAACATTCCAAATCTCACCAAGCTCACTAATGATCCTATATTGCATGATGCCACATGGCCTGCAATGCCAACCAAACTTCCTTCATACATACCAAAGTTTGAATGAAAGGTAGGGGATGACCCCGCCAATCATGTCATGACCTTTCATCTATGGTGTTCTTCCAATAGCATCATGGAAGACTCCATCAGACTGCGTCTTTTTCAACGAACACTCACTGGCCCATCAGCCAAATGGTATGTCGAAGAAAAATCAGGGTCCCATACGACCTTTGAGTCATTGGCCAAAGCCTTCTTAACTTTATTCCAATTACCCATTCAACATGACAACGGTATAGAACTACTGTCTAATTTCAAATAGTCCTCAGCCACCCACATTGCTGACCACATTCACAAGTGGCGTAGGCGACGTAGTTTGTGTAAAGAAGAAACCACCAAGCAGAAATGTCTTGACTGGTTTCTTAGATCACTTGTCGCTCTCCTTGGTAAAGATGTAGCTTCTACCTTCCCACAATCTGAAGAGGAAGCCATCAACAAGGCTTAACAATATGACCTCATTTATGCACAGTCAGGATACTTATACACAGTACTTCCTGATCTGCCAAAACCTGTTCCATTTGGTCAAGACAAACCTGGGATGTCTCACTCAGCAGACGGGCTAATAGGTGCCACCACGCACCATAGTCCACAACCACAACCACCACCGATGTATGGGACACCTCATTACCCACCAGCATATGGGGGCACTTCTTATTAACCCCCACCCCCTTATCAACAGTCGTACCCTGTTGCTACACCTCCACCCATCAGTGGACCGCCACCGACACCTCCCATACATCCACCTCTTCCAAACACCAGTGGTCCCCCCTCCACATCACCTTATAGCACTAGTGAAAGCGCCATGCCTTCCTATGTACTGTATGGAGCCGCACCACCACAGAACCCTTACTTTCCCTTTCCAGGTCCTCCACAACCCATGGATCCCCCACATCCTCATACGGGGGTCAATTTTGTTCAACCCTCTGCTGCTCAACAATATCAAAATTTTGAACAGTTGAACACAGCCAATCAAAATCACCCTTCAAACAACACCAAGAGGAAAGGATGGAACAGGAATAACAACAATCCTGGTCAAGGCGGGAATCAACCCCCACATCATCAACCCACTGGGGGCAATCAAAACCAAGGGAACCAAAACCCCCAAGGGGGCAATAACAACAAACGCCAAGGGCGGAATACTGTTAAAACTATCCACCCTTGTGCTCTTTGTGGCGTATATGGTCATTACACTCACCATTGCCCACAAATCGCTGATTTCAATAGGTTAAAAGACTCTGGGAGCCTTCCCCCTTCTCCTGCGCAACATGCCCCGCAGCAGGCTCAACAACAATATGCGCAACAACCACCTCCCACCGTACTGCAAAATCCTATCCCACATCAAGGTGTCATAAACACCCAACAGGACACGCAGCATCCCCCACCTCAAGTGGGCCAATACCATAACCCCAACAATCCAGCAGAGCGAACCATTCTCCTCACCAGTGAGGAAGAAATCCTTCTGCAAACACACAATCATCAATATCCTACAACAGTTGAGTCTACTCCTGTCACTCCAGAGAAAAACCCTACACCGACGGGACCTCCATTGGTTATCCCTCGCCCTTCCGCCGAACCACTGTTACGCATCCCTCACATCCCATTGCGCAGGAATGTCCACAACCCACAGGCTAGGGCCGCTCATAACTACATCTTGGTAGATGACTTAGCACAATCCCTGACTGCCATGTCAGTTCTGGAAGTCCTCCAGACTTGTCCTACTCAGCGGAAATCACTACTTTCCGCTCTGGGCGTAGTCGACCCTGCCGATACTCGACTCATCACCTTTGACCTTGATAGCTGCGAACCGTGTCTTCCCACCACAGTTGCTATTCAAATACCAGTAAAAATATGGAACATCACCGTCCATCGATGTATCATCGATGAAGGGGCATCTACATGCATCATGTCCAAAACAGTATGGTAGAAAATCGGTTCCTCGGAACTTATACCTTCTGCCATCACATTACGAGCTTATGACGGACAGCCATCATCTCCTGAAGGGCTCTTCCAAAATGTCCTCATGGAACTCGGGGGCAAAACCATTCTCATTGACATTGAAGTTATCGATGCTCAACTCGATTACAATATCTTTCTTGGACGTAGCTACATGTATGCTATGAAGGCAGTGGCATCATCAGTCTTTAGGAAATCGTGTTCCCCCACAACGGGAAGATTGTAACCATTGACCAAGTTTCACATTACGAGCCTAATCCATCTGCCAATCTCGATAACATTCTTCCTCTTATTCACACCAACCAATACGTATATCCACTCGTTGAGATGGGCCTCGGGATTTTCAAAGATCCATCCTTGTTAGGGACGTACCATGGAGCACCACCACTCCTTCCCCCTGGCCAAGTATGCGTCATCTCATCTAATGAAACTCAACAGGAGGATGCTCATCCTCCTCATGAGGCTTCAATCATTCCTGACATCTCAATAGTCGTAGCAACACTCCCACCAGAGCCTCCTACGCATTCGCCGACATCCATAGTCCACAAATCCCCATCCCCTCAAGAGCCTAATCCCATTTTGGAAACAGTTCCCTGACCCCTCACTCAAATTCCCTTCTTTTACCCTCCACCCGGTATAGAAGCTTTCCAGGTAGCAGCAACGCTCACACTACCCAATATGGTGTTAGCAATCCTAGTGTGGTACTTACATCCACCTGAGATGGTCCCTCGCCCACAGGCAGGACTCCCCATGACGATTCCTGTCCTCACTCCCACTACCTCCACTACCCCCATACTCCCTACTCCCCCTGCTACCACTGGGGGTAGCAGAAAGAAGAAGGAGCCCACAACTCCACTTCCCCCGCGCATCCCACCACCTTGCGCATTATGTGACAAAGAGGGTCACCAAACCAACAACTGCCCATCACTACTAGAATTACGGAATTTGATTCCCCCCAATCCAACCCTCACACCATCCATTACTACTTCTACCACTCAACCTTCCAGTAGTAAAGGGTTGAAGACCAAATTCGCGTGTGCCATCTGTTCTGAGTATGGCCATTACACCCATAATTGTCCAACACTGCCTCGTTTTCGGTAGGCATTAGCCATCGTAAGCTGAGACTTTCAGAACAACCCACGCCTGGCTACGTCCTCCACAACACCTATCACTGACATTCGCTACGTCACTACTTCAGTCAATGAACGCATGAGATGCCATTGCTCTCTTTGCGATTCATTGACCCATTTTACATACCAATGTCTGATGATCATCGAATATCAGCGACGTCAGTTAAACATGCTTCACCAACCCGCAGAGGAAATCATTGACATATCTTCACCATTTGAAGATATCCATATCATCTCTCCCGAGCCCGAGGCACTCCCTACGCCTCCATGTTTCTTAGATGGCATATCTGAGGATTTACCCCGTAACCCACCCAACTCTCCCGCCCATCCCCCTACGGAGACTCTCCATCCCACTACTACGGGTACCCCTCAATACCTCAATATATGGTTTATGACAAGTAAACCCTCACCCTCTCCTAACGATACCCCCTCTATTTCCTCAGCAGGGGGCACTCACACTGTCACTGAGATCACTCCTCACAATCCATTATATTCCCGTCGTTTCCAATACGATGAAGAAATACTGGAAGCGCTACAACGACCGGAATCTCCCTGGGACGCACTACATCATCGTTCACTCTTCCTTTTTCAGGCATCCCTCATGCCTCCTAGCCACAATCCCATTTACACGGTCGAAACCAAAGACTTTATTCCATCAAGGACTATCGATTGGTTCAAAAATCCCATTCCTGCACCCGAAACTTTTGAAGAAGGTAATCTAGCTAACATTTCCCCCACCATCAAAATCAACATTTCCATTAAACCAGGCATCGTCGAAGAGATCATCATCGGAGCTACTTGCACTCCTTAGGAAATTGCCGCATACAAAGCCCTCTTCCAGGAATTTAGGGATATCTTCGCCTGGTCATACATAGAGATGCCTGGCCTCAACCCCTCTATCGTCGAACATCGCATCGACAACTGGCCCAACATCACACCAGTTCGCCAGAAACAGTGACCGCTACACCCATCCAAGGCCGCGGCTATCAAAGCTGAAATTGACAAATTGTGCACGGCCGGATTCATTTACCCCATCGCTTATACGTCATGGGTTTCCAAACCTGTACCCGTCGACAAAAAACAGGGCTCTATTCGCGTCTGCACGGACTTTCGCGATCTCAATAACGCATGTCCAAAGGACAACTTCCCAATGCCTTTCATCGATCAGATCATCGACGATTATGCTGGCCACGAGGCTCTCTCCTTCATGGATGGATTCTCTGGCTATAACCAAATTCAAATCCACCCAGCCGATCAGTACAAAACCACATTCATTACCCCATGGGGTAAGTTTTCATATCGTGTCATGCCCTTCAGCCTTAAAAATGCTGGTGCAACTTTCCAGCGGGCCATGACATACATCTTTCATGATCTGGCTGCAATCATCCTCGCTTACTTGGATGACCTCACCGCTCGATCCAAGAAGCGTACCCAACACCTCGATGATTTACGAATCATCTTTCAACGGTGTCGTCAATATAACATCCGCTTGAACCCTCTCAAGTGTGTATTTTGCATCACCGCAGGGCGCCTCCTCGGTTTCATTGTTTCACAAAGCAGTATCACCATGGACCCCCTCAAAGTCCAAGCCATCACAGAAATTCCACCTCCTCAGAATTTGCGACAACTACAGAGTCTACAGGGCAAAGCCAACTTTCTTAGACGCTTTGTTCCTGATTACGCTATACGCGCACATGGTTTCCTTCGCTTACTACGCCACGACATCCCTTTTCATTGGGATGACTATGCCCAACAGTCATTTGATGATCTGAAAGTAGCGCTTTCCAATGTGCCCTTGATTAGTGCACCTGACTACAATCGCGACTACATCAGTTGTATCAGTAGCTGGCGTCCTCGTCTATCTCAGAGATGAAAATCGTGAACACGTCATTTACTACGTCAGTAAGAACCTCTCAGGACCACCCCTAAAGTACAAACATGAAGAGAAACTAGCTCTTGCAGTTGTCCTCGCAGTCCAGAAACTGCGTCACTACATTTTTCTTCGCACCACCAAGGTCATCGCAGATTCCAACCCTATGCAATATTTGCTCAGTCGTCGCCAAGTTAATGGAAAATTTGCTTGATGGATCGTTATCATTTAGGAGTACAACCTCGAGTTCTCAACACCTAAGAGTAAGAAGGCCCTCGTTCTCGCTAAAATTGTCACGGCCCTTCCCTCTGACACACCTAGCGCCCCCGTCAATACTGACTTTCCTGACGAACATCTCTTTTACATCGCTTCTGATGATCCTTGGTATGGAGACCTTCTCGTCTACCTACGAACTCAAAATTTTGGAAATCACCTATCACGAGATGATCATCGGCGCATTCACCATCAGGCCCCCCGCTATCTCCTCATCGGTGACATCTTATATCGGCGAGGCGTCGACACCATTCTTCGTCGCTGCCTGACTATTGACGAGGCCGACAGAGTCTTAAATGACTGCCACAACGGCGCCTGTGGGGGCCATCTTTCGGGCATCGCCACGGCTCAAAAGATTATCCGGGTCGGATACTTTTGGCCTACCCTGTTTCATGATTGCATTCATGCTGTGAAATGATGTGAGCAATGTCAGCTCTATGCCAACAAATCCCGAGCTCCCCCTGCTCTTCTACACCCAGTCATCACTGCAGGCCCCTTTTGCAAATGGGGAATTGACTTTATGACTTGTAATCCTCCCTCCAGCAATGGTCACAAATACATTGTTGTTGCTGTCGATTACTTCACCAAATGGGTTGAAGCTATGCCCACTTTCAACAACACCGCTGAAACTGCAGCGCGTTTTTTCTTCAATCACGTCATATCCCGGTTCGGAGTACCACTCCAACTCATTTCCGATCATGGGAAACATTTTGAGAATGAGATCTTCGTCGAACTCTCATCTCGGTTAGGCTTCTCTCACGAGTTTGCCTCACCATACTATCCTCAGTCAAACAAACAGGTCGACGTAGTGAACAAAGTCCTCAAGACCATGTTACAACGCACGGTTAATAAACATAAAACCAACTGGCATCATATGTTATTTTCCATGCTATGGGCTTATCGAACGGCAGTGAAGACCGCCACGGGTTTCACGCCCTTTCACTTAGTCCATGGGGTAGAGAAAACTCTTCCCATCGAGTGCGAAATTCCCACCCTTCGCACCGCAATCGAGATTTTACCTGACACTGCTCCAATGGAGCAGCGCTTGATGAACTTAGAGTCTCTGGATGAAGATCGTCGATCCTCATTACAGAACAACGAGGCAGCTAAAAAACGATCCAAAGCTACCTTTGATCGCCATGTCAACCTTCGTTCATTTCGCGAAGGCGACCTCATCCTCGCCTACGATATCGCTCATGATACCTTTGGCCACGGCAAATTCAAATCCCTCTGGCATGGCCCTTACATCATCCAACATTTCCTCACCAAAGGAACATACATTCTGGCCTCCCTCGAAGGCCTCACGCTCAAAGAACCTGTCAATGGGTTATACCTCAAGAAATTTTATGCTTAAACGTAGTCACACTACTTTAGGTTATTTTTCTTTTTCTAGCGTTTTTTATCTTTTTTCTCCCTCATCTAAACTATCCTTTGTGCTATTGACAAATGACTCCTCCACCAGCTTATCACATTGGTTATGCCAACAGCGCTAGCCGTTGGACACAAAATCTCGCTTTGGCTGCTTGGGCTCTCTACACCCCTTCACAGGAAATGCTACATTCCAGCAGCATCTGTTTAGGACCAGCAACCAATAACCAAGCCGAATACACTGCTGTCATTGGCCTCTTGACTAAAGCCCAGCATCATCATATTCATCACCTTAGCGTTTTCCTCGACTCTCAACTAGTCGTTCTCCAACTCAACAATGTGTATCGTGTACGCGATCCGTGCCTCTTTCGCAAATACCTGCAGGTTAGATTATTATCTCGACATTTTGATTCCATTACATTTACACATATTCCCAGAGAATTGAATCAAACAACAGATGAAATAAATAACATGGTGCTAGATTGGCATATATCACATCAAGCTACACACACATAACACATCGCATATAACCTGTCATATCATATAGATAGAATCAACATCCTCAACATCAACACAAAAAACACATGTACAACACATTTGGATCTCAAAAACATGTATACTCATATATATATATGTGGGTCTTCCAGGCCCTCCAAATGTTTATATACAACAAAAAATACATCGGCTCACGAGCCTATGCCACATCTCGGTACAAAAATACATCGGCTCACCAGCCTATCAAAACTGTATACAAAAAATACATCATACAATCAGAGTGCCTCTAATGCACCCCCAACTGCCCCTCCCTCCGAAGGAGGTGGTGGCCCACCTCGACCTGCCCCAGGCGGCGGTGGTGGAGCACCTGCAGGACCCTCCTGCCCCGGCAGCAGGCGTCCACTAGTCATGGCAGCGAGCACAGCTACTCGCCGCATGATCGACCGCCATGGTGGCGGTAACCCTATACACTGCTCCAGGAACTCCTCGTCCTGGATACGAATCCACATGCCCTCAGGCACGTCCCACAACACCATCTCAAAACGACGGCGTATATCCTCATCATCACCTCTGGCAGCTGCCGGAGGAGCATGTGATGGCCCCGCACCAGGGTCATCAAAACGGTGCCTCCTCGCCGGTCTCACCGGATCTGCAGGTCGCCCCGCCGCCTCATCCCGTTCGCATCTCTCTCCACGTGGCGGTCTCCCCTCTGGCTGTACCTGTGGTTTGTACAACTCCACCTCCTGCCCGCGAGGTGCCAAATCTGCACATACACAAAGCAACAAACAACAGATCATATCAGTGTCTATACATCATATATATAACCTGGTATATCAAAATCACAGCATAAATCAAAACATATAAATACACAACATACCTCTGTGATCAAAAACCTCCCCAGGAGGCAACACCATATCCGGGTTCCCCTGAAAGTCCACCCCAGCATAGGGGTACTGTAAAATGACCTACGACATATGTCACCATATCTATGCCGCCTGCGCAGAAAAGTAGTGCCCGCCTTCGCCACCACCGTGGCGAACCAAAATCTATGACCACCGCCTCAAGTGTGGCTCTCGTACCCTTGGTGCCTCCAGTAGCACCCTCGGGCACAGCATCCGCACTCTCTCCAAGAAAAAAGCTACCAGAATGGAGCCAAAAGCAAACTCCCCAGCGCCTCTAGACCAGCAATGATCCAGCTACGCGATCATCTGCGCATGTAGGGTCAAACCCCAGGCGAACCGCTCATGGCCCACCAACACCCTCTCCATCAGGAACAACTCACCACCACTAATCCGGTGGGGCGCTCGGGACCCATACACCCGAACTATCATCGCTGCTATGCAACGATGCAGCAAAGCATCTATCCCACTGATGCTCACTAACGTCCCGGTCATGTAATGCTCACCTGAGCAGTATCACTCGGCGACAGTGCGCAGATGAGTGTCCCTCGGCAACACAGGCACTGCCGGCAACGGTGTTCCCCAGAAGGGGAGCCCAGTCAAGAAGTAAATATACTCCACCGCAGTGAAGAGAATCTGCTCTCCTCGCACAAGGAAGCAGTGTTGCTCGGGGCTCCACATCTCGAGTAGGAAATGGAGCAAATGCTCCTGGGCCTGTATCAAAGGGCACTCAAAAAACTTTAGCAACCCACTGGCTGCTAAAGATGCTCGAACTACAGGCCTTGCATCGGCCACAACATCTCGCAGCTGCGACCAGTCCTGCTCACACCACCGTACATCCATGATCCCTGCTCGCCACCTGCACACAACCCAGAGTCCTATATTAGCTTAGGCAATCATCCAATACATCAAAAAAAAAAAAATAAGAAGAAAAGCTAATTTTTTACCCTGAAACCTTGCCTCAAAGGCGCGGTTTTACCACCCACAGGCACGCACACATGCACACCTGTTCACTATACAGGCGCTCATATGTGTGTGTCTGTCTTTCCCACAGGTGCGCTCTAGGGCACGCTTGTCATACCCACAGGCACGCTCGTGAGCACGCCTGTTCACCGCATAGGCACGCACTCACGCATGCTTGTCTACCCCACAGGTGTGCCCCTAGGGCGCGCCTTAACTTCCTACACATGCGCTTTAATGTGCTCTTACTCCGTGTACAAGCACGCACACATGCGTGCCTTCCACTGAGTCGCCCACGCATGTGGGCCCATCCTCTACCAAAAAAACCCCCTAAAACTCCCGTACGACCCCCCGTACCTACCCTGCCCAAAAATTGGAAACCTATAGCTATGCAGGATGTTCAGACCACTAACCTGAAACTCTCACACCGTGAATCGGGTACCTCGTACTCTCGGAATCATGCAATCTCCTCTGAATCTGCTCGGAAACTCACTGAAGCAGTAGGTACAAATGAGGTGGCAATGTGGGCCCTACAGCTATATATAGGCCTTTTGCCGAACTTCCACTCACCATTCCGGGAGCCCACGGCGTCCATTTTTCGAACCGTCTTCAACCATGGAATCAGCGTCCCACCACCTACATCATGACTGTCCCCAGGCCACTTTTCATACTAAGCCCCTGGGACGCCTTTTTTTCATATCATGGCCAGGTACGCACGCGCATTGTCACATTTATCTCATACATGTTCATATTTGTTATTATCTTCAGATATGGTTCACTTTGGGTATTTGGTTGTTCTGTGTGCAGGTACTTGGTCATCATCACTTCACATCATTCCTTCAGGTATATACTCAGCACTGGCATGTAGTCTCTCCCGCTGTATTGCATTTACATTCCCAGTCACACCCCCTGATTTTGGCCTTTAGGATACCATTTTTCCGGCTCTGCAGTACTCACACCTCCATTTGCATTTTTGGTACTGGTACCCGATAGTTTTCTTACCCACATGAGTCGTCTCATTCATAGCACCTTTTTTCACTTTTGACACTCATGCTAATCGTTATTACCCCTTAGGGATGGGAGTCCTGGTAGTCATTCATCATGTTGAGAATTAACCACATACTTCTTCTCCTCATTTTTCTAGCTTCCCATATGGACTCCCAACTCTTCGCTTTATGGTTATGTTCCTTTTTACCTGCACCTCCGCAGGATCATGAACCCACCATTTCACCCACCATCAGTTTTCCCATCTGCAAACCTATCTTCATCTCACCTACCTCATATAGAAACTCGCCAATGGGGCCCCCACCCTTCACCAATTTTCCCAGAAATTTTTGCCCTCCCTGGGGCACTCATTTCACACTGGGGCACCCGTTTCTGTATTTTGTACATCTTTCCCACATTTATTCATTATTTCTTGTACACACGCCTTTTTCTAGTCTTTGCTTTTGTTGTCACTGTTGGCGACCTAGTTTCCTTTTGGGCCACACGCAACCCATGTCACCCTTGGTTGGAGCATTACTTCTCATTTACCCCCGCCGACATCATCTATATCTTCAGAATACTACTCAAGTCACTTACCTTTATCCTCTGAATTTGTTCACCTTGTCCCGCCTCTGGCACAACTTATCCCTGATCTTGTCGTCCCCCTGACACTCGATCTTGTCACACGGTTGCGGCCACACCTTATATCATGCACCCTCCAACCAAGGGCAGTCTGGATTCATCCCACTTTTCGATTTCGTCCATGTACCTCTGCCGCTTCCTCACCACAGTAGATTTCGCGAAGCCCTTTGCTTCTGGGAGTCGCGTCCTCCTTTTGTCGACATCAACACACTTTTCCAAAAGGGTGACAGTATCTTGATTCTCATTTTCCATTTAAATGAGAGATCTCGGACGGCACAGGAGGAAACACCATTGCTCCCTGATGTTGTTGACCCCCATAACATTCGACGCCAACACTTTCTCATGTTGTGGTGGGTCTTACTTTGCGACTATTGCAGTTTTTCTTATCAGTTGTTGAAGACCTCTGAACTTGGTAGGGCCACCAATGCCCACATCACCGTCGATGTTTACTTCTGCGACCATTACCACTGGTTCAGAGTCTGTTCCTTTGTAGAATTGTCTTTCGCCTTCATCATTCCGCCCCCAAGGGCACTGCAGTTGTCTACACCAACACTTCAGACATTTTTTTTTTCTCTTTTTTATTCAGAGTTACATCACATGAGCATGGGGCATGCCCACCTCGTTTGTACACACTTGTATATTGATACACAACTTATGGAAGGTTGGGTTCTACCGGTTCCTTTCTTCTCCAAAGGAGTTCTCTACACGGTCCCACTCTTTCTCTCCCTTACAACACCATTCTCAGTAAAAGAAACATTGATGGATTTCGGCCATACATTTTGCTCCTAACCTCATCCATCAGGGGGCATCTGTTATCACTGAAATTTCATCCGCACAGGGTGACAAGAACTCCACATCGTCAACACAGGACTGGAGTCATTCATGGCACAAGATTAATTCCTCAACATTGCAAAAGGGTCAAAAAACTATACAAATGACCAAAAATTGGAAAGGTGCTTTACATCATCTCGGCACGCGCACGCATGCATGTAAAAACAACGTACAAATCACACATATGTGCACAAGGCGCGGCTGTTGGGCGAAAAACCCGCGCGCCTGTTAAACGACGCATTTATTGAAATTGGTCGGCCTCCCAACCACTAATGGATCAGCTCCCAAGTCGATTTGACACCAAATCCGAGCTCAATCCTCATGGTGAGCTGGTCAAAGACCTAATTGTGCCCTAAAGAGCCTCTTTTCACATTCTAAAGAGGTTACATAATGATCCAATGCTTGGCTATAAAAAGCCATGAATGACCACCATTTTCTCAAGGAATTCTTTGTATTGTTATGCTGCTGAGATTGCTAAGGACTCATTCTTTGGCAATACACATCACAAGCTGCATTTCATAGAGATATTCACCCCTCACTTGAGTGAATAAGCTTGGAGTTCTTTCACCCACATTTTTCATCTTTTCATTGTAAGGAGAGCAAACTTTGAGGGCCTCAAGACCCTTCCATTGGAGAAAGAAGGGACCCAAGTCCCCTTTCTTCTTTGTGCCTTTGGATTTCATCAAGATCAGCTTATACATTGGTGATATTGGTCCATTTGTCTCTATTTTTAATTTTCTCATATGCTTTTAGTTTTTATTTGTTTTAGTTTAATTTTTGTTTATAACTTTGTTGTTTTTCTTTCTAACCTTTTACCTTACAGTTGTCATGCCTAGCAGAGCCCAACTGGGCATGTAAGCACTCTTAATTTTTTCACCTAGTGACGAATTGGGTGCAAACACTACACATGCATTTTACCTACAGACTAATGGGTTAGAGATTCAAACATATATTTACTGAACTATGAAGAACTCATATAGTGGGAGGGTAAAAGCATTTCTTTATTATTAAATTTAATGAATCAACTTACAATGTCAAGACCGGTCACTACTCCGCGAATCTTGATACTAGGCTCCTCTTTAAATTTCCTCCAACTTCTTTTCTTTGTATCTCTTCTTGCACAAGGATGGATAAAGGGTTGGGACAATGGGAATATGCAACTGGGCAGAGTTTCTTTATTCTTTTTCTCTTCCTCCAAATGGGACCCCTAGACCTTCTTTTATAGGCTAGAAGAAGCTAGGTATTTGGACGAACCCTTGGCCATGCATGGTCAGGAGTTTCAGTTAACTCAGCCAAAGCTGTGTGTTCCATCAGAAACTTTCCTTTTTTCATGATTTTGTTGGTCCACGAGGGTTGTTTTAGTTCAGCTAGCGTGTCCACGCGTGCAATAATGGAGTAGGGCACATGGGCCCTTATAAAATAGGTTTTTTAAAGAGTTGTTTAGTAGTGCTTTGGCAAAGAAGGGATCTGAGATGGCCTGATGTCAGGTAAGCATATATGGTGCAAATTAGGGTTATAACAATTACATATAAGTGTTCCAAGAATATAAAGGATTTCTACCTAAGAGGAAAGTAGAGCATGAAATACAATTGTTTCTTAATTTGTTACAATAGAGAGAAACCCTAGATAGGGTTATAGAGAACATGAGAGAGATTTACAAAATAAGTATCATTGATATTATGAATAATTGGTGCATCTATTACAATGATATTTACCTCTCTTATAAATATTTTGAAATTCATTATTTGTCCAAAACCATAAAAACTAATAATACTAAAAACCCTATATTTTATAGCCTAAGCCAATAAGGTGACTTTATTACACATGTAAGCCTTATATTTTAACACCCACTCTTAAGAATTATATTACTCAAAACAAAACTCAATGAAATCAAGTACATACTGATGAAAAAATAAATTATTAGAAGTTCTCTAAACCAAAAAATTCTTCATACACTTCTTTGAAAAACATTGATTGGACTACGTAGAGATCCATCAAGTTTCCTCATAGCCCTCATAGAGGTGTATCTCTCAAATCAAATTCTTGTGTTCTTGGATTCCACCTCCTATAACTCTTGAATTATAGATATCCCAAATTATTGGGAAACCATCTAGTTGTGTCATGATCCTCGTGAGGGTATAATTCCCAAGATCAACAAATTCTTGTACCCTCTTTAAAGATGAGTTGTTCATCCCACATTTCCTTTTAATCATGGTCGTCGAAATTTAAATGTAGGATTTTCCTTTTTTATTTTTTTTATGCCTATGATCCATCCCCGCACATGGCTGTGTTACCATGCCCCGACCAATCATATGTTTCCACAACATCCTTTGCATTCTCATCTAAAAGTTTAGGTAACATATCATATTCCACGTCACATTACAGGTCCACATGTCTTGACACGTAACCAATCAGAAAAGACATTGCATGCCGATGAAAAGGGTGAAATTCACAGAAAATTTTGTTGGGATCGACAATGAGCATTGAAATGAAATTTGGGTTGAAAGGGTCGACGATCTCAAACCTCCAACCCTCGACTGGGAAACACATTGTGCACCAAATAACCTTCTTTTGAAATCATTGATGAATTAATAAATAGAAATTTGCACCATCATATGACATAAATAATTAACTCCAAGTATGGCACGCAAGTGGGTGCATTCAAGACTGAATATTTACAAAATCTTATTATACACTTGTGTTTAATATCTAGATTTCATTGTTAGGGAGTTGAGATATATGTGCATGAATGATGTCTTTTAGGGAATTATTGCCATCGATTCTGTGAAGAGAGCTTGTGCAACAAAGAACATCTCTATTTCAAGTACTATGTGTGTTATGATTGTGTCTCTGTCAATTCAAGGAGTTTTGTATCTAAAAAATTGTAACTTTTAATGTTAAACTCTCTCATTGTACTAGGTACGCATTTTAATTGAACAATTTTTAGGATTCTTAAATAATGCGAATAAATTATGGAATGATTGTTGTTGTTTCCTTGAAGAAAATTCCACCACAAAGAGTAACTACTCAATAGTCTCCAAAAATTCTCAAGGGGAAAGGTGCTTATCTAGGAAACAAATTGAACTCGACCCCCATTTAAGGAATGGAGTAGATTCCTAAAGTGGAGCCTGAGTTCCGCTAAAGAAGGTCTTTAACCAACTGCCATTATAAAAGGATACAAATCCAAGCACTGGGTCGAAGGTAACTCTACCTTATTGGAATGACTTATTTAATAAAATTAAGAACTCATACTAGCCATAGTTCACACCTCACAGTAACCTGGAGTTTATATCCATAGACAACCAAGTTTTCCCAAACATAGGTCATTCTCTTTTGCACATGGTGGCTACTAGGTCCCCTATTTTTACCTCGGTATAATCTTTAGAGTGGATCATCAGTCACACTAACACCATAAAAATTTTAATTAGTGATGAGCAAGGGAAGTGTGTGGAAATTTTATTACTAGAAGAGATTAATAAATATTACAAACTCTGGTAACCAAAATTCAAATTGAACATTGAATTCTTGGTAGACTTTCATTTCAATCATGATGCCAAAAAATTGGTGGCATCCTTGTGGAAAGAGGACATCAAGTTCATCAACAAGACTTCAGGATGGTATGGAGTGGCAAACTTAAGAGAACCCCACTTGTACCTCATGGCCTTGCTTTGTAGATTGTATGATGAAAAGGAATTTTCCAGGTTCACTGAAGCCTAGATTCCTTTATCTTACACTATGGAAATATCAAGAGGTATCTTTTAATAGGGTACCATTATATCTAAGAATATCAATAGTAGAATAGTCCAAGCTCAAAACCCTGAATCGAGAGATGTACCTTTGTTCTACATGGCCTCTTACATGTTGGATGTGGTTTGTTCAAGAAATGTGTTCTCGTAAATGAATTTGAGTTGGCACGTGTAGGAACTCCCTATGCACATATACTTTAGTATTTTATGTGAGAACATGTATAATAAATCATATCCCATGGTATGTGACTTTTTCTTGGCCAAATTATTCTTCATTAGGTTTTTCCAAGGATGTCCAAGGCTTTCAAAATAGGAAAAAAAGATCGTCTCCCTAATTAGTAACTAATATTTGGAAGAAAAATGCACCTACTTTAGGACTTTTGGAGCCACACGGGCCCCACACTTATTTCCATCTTGCATACCAAACATATTTGACTTAGGGGAAATCTATTACTATACCATCCTACAAGTGTTCAATGCATCTCTTGTCAAATATAAAAATAGGGTTTTTATCCCTTGCAGATTTTAGTTGGGATACTAGTTTTTCAAGGGTACCACACAAGCAAAAAAATAAGGTATGAGCCACTTGGAATATAGGTTTGGAATTGATAGATAATGCAATCATGAACTGAAAGGGTTAGTGGTAAAACATGTTAAACAAGTAACCGTGTATTGGCCCTATTCTTATGATAAGTTTGAATATGAGGTCTTTACAACAAATTCCCACCGTTGGGATTAGTTCGTCTAAAGAAAATCCTAGACTGAATTGAATTCCTTTAAATCTATATCTATGGATGAACAAGTAAATATCATCAATCAATATACCAAGGCTGATATACAAGAACAAATAGTTGAGAAGGAAATCGAGTAAGCAAGAAGAGATGAAGAATAAAGACTCGAGGAAGAGGTTGAAAGGGAATATCATGAGGTAGAGTAGAACATGGTAGAAGAGGAGTTGGAGCAGCAGAAAAAAGTTGAAGAAGAGATGAAAAATAAAGAATCAAGAAGACCTATCAAGGGGAATTAACACAAGGGGGTATAAACACACAACCATAATTGGATACAAAGCATGTACAAGGAGGTCAACTAGAACCAATAGTATTATCTAAGGCACTAGAGGAGGTGTATATCACAGGGATCTCTACTCCTACAATCCTAGACCTAACAATGATAAATGATGACGATGATGATGATGTGGACATGGTGAATGTACCAATTCTAGATGAGTCCAATATAGATAAAGGAAGCTCACTTTCAATGGAGCCACATGTAATACTCGAAGGTCGAGCTCCTGCTGAAATTGTAATTGTGTTTATAGGTTGGTGAGCCAAGTGTTTATAAGTTGGGAGGCTTATGTGAATATTAGGTCAAAGAGACTAGATGCTAAGGCTAGTGAGTCTATTTTTGTATATGTAATTATGCATATCATTAATAAAAATACATCACTACATGTGGACCGACCACAAAGAAAGAGTTATGGGGGAATAAGATCCACTGGGAATCGAAAGGGAAGGGGCTAAGAGGATAGGAAAAAGGGATAAGCTTGAGGGCTTAACCCCAAGGGAATATTATAATATATTTTCTTTAAAATACTAAGGTGAGGAAAATAACTCATTTTATCATAAGTTCTAGTGGGAAGGGAATGAATGAGAAGTGGAGCTCATGCAACTTCATGAGGACATGTATCCGATTTGGGACATGCATTTTTATGTGGGAAATCAGTTTGTTGTGGGAGTTCATCAGACATTCTTTTCATGCTCCTGATTCACACACTCACACACTCAGACACCGTCCATTCATGCATCCATATTGTAACATCTCAGTTCTAACCCTTATAAACTATAATGTATTATGTAAATATGAATTAGTTTGGTGAGCCGGTAAAGTTGAAAAGGGGCCAAAGTGCCTAGGAAATGTAACAGTTCACATACATTAATAAAATACATCACTGGCTGCAAGACGGAGAAGGACAAAAGAGATAAGGGGATATGATTCCACGAGAGAGGGGGTTTGAGGGGATAAGTCTTTTTATTATTATTTTAATTACCCATAATTGATTTCATGGAGAAAAGGGGTTACATGATATTCTTGGGGGAGGCCATGTTGTTCTTGATTTCCAAGTAATTATAAAAACCCATATTTGGTTTGGGTGGGGGTTCACTTGTTCTTATTCATTCATTGTTATACCTTTTCTAATATTCATTTATGGGAGCCTCAATCTTGTTGTATTTGTATGCTCTTGGTCTGAGCATGGATATGAATGTTTGTGTGCGGGTGGATTGGGGTGAAGTTAGGGGGTCGTTCTTACCTTGGTTCATCTTCTTCCCCTTGTTCTCTTGTTCTTGTTCCTCTTCACTCATTGTTGCTAGTTTGTATGATCTTGGTATGAGCATGGAAATGAATGGCAGGAAGAGGAGAACCATTAGTGAATGGATGTAATAACTATTGATCATTCCAGGAGGGAATAGATGCCTAAGTGTATTATCTTGATCGAAGTTCAGATAGAAATATCCACAACTGCAAGTCCTGAGAGTCCCAGCAGGGAGATTCTTAACCAGAAGCACTCGATCCTTGGAAGGGTATGCACAACCTAAGGGACTGCGTAGAAGAGAAGGGGTTCCATTCTCTTGGGTTTTGCAGGCTGGGTAGAAGAGAGAAGGGTACCTTGGATGGATGTGAATTATAAAAGGCATGTGATAGCCTGAGTGTTGAAAGGTATGTTAGTATGAAATTGATGGTAGTTCAGATAGAATTGTCCATAGATGAAAATCCTTGGAGTTTCCAGTAGGGATATTTCTTGACTAGTAGCACTGGATCCCTGCATAGAAATGGAACGACCTCATGGATTTCATGGGAGATAAAGGTGTTCATTTCTTGGGGTCGTGCAGGCTGAGTGGGAAAGAGAGATGGAAATTAGGATTTGTTGTGAGGTTGGGAAACATGAGAACTACTTAGCCAATTGTTGTGTGTTTAGACTTGGCCTAGGACCCATCCTTGTGGTTTCATATCCTTGTCTTAGGGGTGACCTTATATTGAGAGTAAATGTGTTGGCCCTTGGTTATGGAAGAAAGTGAAGATTAAGGAAGAAAATATGAAATGTGAATTGCACGGAAGACCAGTGACTAATACTGGGTTGAAGTGAGAAAAAGAGAAGAAAAGATGGAGTGAAGTAAGAGAAAGAAATATTTTGGATGAGGAGATCGAAGACAACAAATCAAAAAGGAATACGGATCATGGACAACACAACAAGTAGAAAAATCCACCAGTAGATTCTTTGAGAGCATCGTGTGAGAAAAAAGGAAAGACAGGCTGGCGAAGCCCTGAAAACGTGGGTCAATTTGACCTAGGGTTTTAGACATGTAGGGTTTTTTTATCTAGGGTTTTGACACTTAGGTTTCGGCCTAAGTCAGTCAGTGAGATATTGTAATGTATAAAGAAAGGTCTAGAGGACCTATGATGGGTTATTGTTATCATCGTTCAAAGTTTGATGATGTGATGATGAGTGATTGTTGTTACTACTAAGAGAGAAGTATTGTGTTGAGAGAGCATTTGGTATTGTAAGATATTCAACTGGGTGCAAAGATCAACCCTGAATTTGGGTGCACAAGGAAGGGGGAAAGAGAGAAGATATGCTAACTAAGAGTGTAGATAGGACTATATACTTTCACTTAATATATTATAAAGAATAGTTATGTGGATGTATCCCTAGGGAGAGAGTGAGCCACATACATCTTATTGTGTGTGATTGATGTTGTGTTCTTTAGCCCTCTGATATATGGTTGTTACATTATTGTGTTAGATCTGACAGATAAATGTGCGAAGTAGGTCTGAGCTGGTAACTGATATCTAGATGTTGTGTTGTTGTTGTATTGGATCCACTTTACATTTCCTCTGGTTGTATACATATGTGTCCTACAACCCCCTATAGATACTTTGAGTGAGACTGCATCTGCTTCGCAGGTGTTTCCAAAAGGGCCAGTAGTTAGGGCTTGTTGGTGCGCCATTAGAGATGAACCTTGGGTCTGCCCTTGTACCAACAAATATTTTAATTGTCGGGACCAGGATCTCCTTGAGGGAATGTCAAGGTGGTTTCCATCAAAGACAGAGATTCAAAAGTGGATAGAAGAACAAGAAAAGGACTTCAAAGAAGCCCAGAACAAGAACCCTAAACTTAGCACCGAGGACTGGTTGGGAAGGTATATATTTACTGATATACATGAGATTTTCTTTGGAGGGATTCATAAGGATCTATACGAGTGGTTAGCTAGGTTAGAAAATACTAGTTTGAGATCAGATATAGGCCACCTATGGTTTGGACGCCAACGCTGATCAAGAAGGTAAAGAGAGTTGATAACATCGTGTATAGATCAGTAGATCATTGGTTTGGTAGTACCATCATAGGTTTTATCATCGAGTTTTCTATTGATAGAGTAGAGTCATATAGCTAAGAAGAAATATATTTCTTTAATGGACCTAGAAGAAAATTTTTACAATTTTTGAAGTTGAAGATCAAGATGTTATTGCATGATAAGAACATCTTGAAGATACAATAGTGGGTCAAATTTAAAATCTAATGTTCAAGAATTCAGACAATGACAATGACAGAGAGGTTGGACATATGCGCAGTGGAAGGACCTTCAGGGAAGTTCCTTTAGTGAACTTATTTGAGAAATATCATGAACCTCTTCTAAAGGAAGAAGGGTTTTATAGTGTATAATAGGAAGAGCTATTGAATGAGGAACATTCAGGGTCCATTGGGCCAAGAGAGGAAAAGACTGAATAACCTCGTCGAGAAGAGCCATAAACTTCAGGAACTGCGCCGACTATTGAAATAAGTACTATTACTCCTCCTGTTGTTTCAACATCACTAAGAAACAAGACTAACCTAAGTTATCAGAGTACTTGGAGTACTGGTACAAGTGGTTCAACGCACATTCAGTTAGGAAACCCAGGAAAATCTATGGAAGATGAGATGAGGTTACCCACCTTTAGGGGAGATGGATATGAATATCTTGATCAACACTGGTTTCTATGTGAATTTTTATGGAGTATTAAGAATGTCACTGACGAAGCTGTTAAATGAGCTCAATTTAGTACTACCTTGAGAGACCGCGCATTGAACTGGTACATGAAGCTTTTCCAAGGAACTGCACAACCTAAACTGCTGAATGCAATCAAGAATCTGTTGGTTGAATAATTTAAGAAACCTTAGTCAGAGTCACAATGCATTATAGAGTTGAAAGAAATCAAGCAAAGAGTAGCTGAACCTCTTTGGGAGTTTGATTAGAGGTTTAAAACCTTAACGAGCCGACTCACTTTTCATATCCCAGACAAGCAGAACAAGGAATGGTTCATTGTTTCTCTCTTACCACACATCAAAGTCCCTCTGATGCAATATAAGATCACTTCATAGTCTAAGGCAATGGAGATTTCCATGAAGCTAGAATCAGCCCCTATGGGAGAATCCAACTTAGGTATGAGCCAAATTTTAAGTCAATTAACTAGCTTATCACTACAAGTCAAAAATATGAAGAAAGACAAGGGAAAATTTAATAGAGAGGATATTTGGTGCATTAGATGCAAAAAAAAAGGCCATGACAAAGAGAATTGTCCCCTATTCCATGAGTACTTGGAATCTGGAGCTCCAAGCCCTTTGAAGAAGGTTACCCTACCTTGGTGCAAGGTATGTAGAAATAGTCATCGCCCTAGTGAATGTTATTACATGAAAAAGTATGTTCAGACACTCAAAAATCTGTATTTCATGTTCTGTAAGTCGGTAGGGAATGATGATAGGGATTGTAGGACCTATGACATCATGCATGAAAGTTCAAGGGACATATACAATATTCAAGGTGAAGTACAACAAGAAGGGAACACTATGCAGTATAATTCCCCAGGAAGATGAAACTTCAACCCTTGTGGTGGATTCAGAGGAAGAGGATGGGAAGGAGGTATGGGTCTAGGTCGAGGTCAGATCATTTGTTATAACTGCACATAGCCAGGACATTTGGCAAGGGACTGTCAAAACCCTTGTACCACTTCCAGCTACTGCAACTCATTTGAACATGTCATAGAATATTGTCCTATGTTGTTAGTCAAACTTCAAGAAAGACAAGGAGGAAACCAACAAGTACAACTAATCACAGCAGAACCTTTCTGAGTGGATCCTAGATTCGTTACTATCAATAGAGGAGGTGCTTCTATATGAGAAGACAAGGTGACTCCAAGGAATACTACAGAACAATGAGGATTCAGAAAAGCTGGACAGAAGACACAAGAGTTTGATCCAAAGAAAGAGAAGAAGACATTTGAAGAGGCAAGAAAAGAGTTTAGAAGAGATCATGCTTCTTCATCAAAGGCTCAACCATAAGTAAGAGAATGTGTAATTCCCCTAGTCTTTGATCAATCCGCTTCTCCCAGCGAAGGAAAAGAGGTAAGTAAGCTTATGGAATTTTTATGCACTTGCATTAATTTGATAAAGGATGAGAGCGTTGTACAAGAGCTAAAAAACTTGATCAAACAGTATGATCTAGGAAAGATAGATCCTCTACTGAATAAATTATTACATCATCTATCGAAAAAGAGAAAGGAAAAATAAGGAACTATACTTGAATGCTCAAATTGAAGAATATGATATAGACTATGTGGTCTTTGACTTAGGGTTGGAGGTCAGTATCATGACAAATAAAACACGGGAACTGATGGGAAAACCTAAGTTGATCTATTCCCCCATTAGGCTTAGGATGGCCAATCAGCAGGCTGTGAGCCCATTCGAAATACTGTAACATGTCCCTGTGGACATCGATGGGGTCATAACATTTGTGGACTTCAAGGTGATTGAAACAGTCGATGAGATATGTCCTTACCCCGCACTGTTAGGAATTGATTGGGATTTCAATAATTCTACTATTGTTGACTTGAAGAAAAGAAGAATGACATTTGAAGGAGATGGCCTTAGGGTCATCGCATCTCTGGATCCCAATGAAGGTCCCAGATACAAAGAGCCCATCAGAGAGGAAGACCACACATATGAGCTAGAAAACATATACAAATTGATAGCGAGACAACATGATTACATTAATCCTATAGAATATGGAAACCTAAGATGGTGAAGTGACATCACATGTTCATCATATTTAGAAGAAGCACTAGAGAACTGGCAGAACCAAATGTATGAAGATCTACAAGGAGATGTGCTAGATTAACCAGAAACGTTCATTGGATCAACACAACAGTAAGTAAGTTGCCCACCTTTGATGGTCTAAATCATTTAGAAGATTTATTGTTGGAATTTGAAGAAATTGTACCAATACAACAAAGATTGTTGGAACTGGATGAGGCCTTGAAATAAACTCCAGCAAGATGGTGGGGGACACACAAAAACAACATTACAGATTGGATACAATGTCGCACTCTTATCACAGCAAGATTCTCAGAATGAGTAGAAGGCTACAAAGTTGTCTGAAGGACCATGTGTGAAGTTGTGAGGAATCCTAGAGAAACATTCCTCAAGAGTACTGGGTGCACTAATTCATTAACACGTTGGACACAACCCCTATCAATTGGTATATTCAAGTCGAACTGTGCCTCATCACTGCAAATTGGGAAGGTATGAATCAGAACTTTGTAACTACTTTTTTATTTGAAATCCAATACCCTACAGTGGATCAAGTGTTATAGATTGTAAGACAAAAAGTATTTGAAGAGGCACCTAGCCTCCTTGTGGAGCAAGAAGAGGACGAATGGATTGTACCTCTTCAAAAATTGTAGGGTTGTTACAATATCAATGTTGATGAAGACGATGATCCTAGGAAGGTGAAAATCATCGAAACAGAAGGACAGAGAGACATAGAAGGACCAAGAGTTGAAATACCTTTCATTGGACAGCCAATTAAAACCAAGAAAGTCAATATTAGAACAGAGAAAACACGGAAGCTTGCAAATGTTGGAGATTATTGGGATGTTGCCACTATTGACAAGATCACAGAGTTACTGCATGAATATCAAGACTTGTTTCCAACCAATTTCACTGACATGAAGGGAATTAAGGGCCCATGAGAGAGCTGAAGATCCCCTTGAAGCTAGATGCAAGGCCAGTTAAATAGTGACCCTACAGATTGAATCCTAAATACAAGGAGAAAGTGAATATTGAATTAGATAGAATGTTGGAGGTAGGAATCATGGAACCTGTTGAAGAGTTAGAGTGGATTATCCCTATGGTGGTGTAGGATAAAAAGAATATAGAAATCAATATCCGTGTAGATCTCAGGAAGCTAAATGATGACTGTTTGCATGACCCATTCCCTACACCATTTACAGATGAAGTGTTAGATAACGTGGGAGGACAGGAGGTCTATTCCTTCACCGATGGATTTTTAGGATACCATCATATTCAGATTGCCAAGGAAGATATTCACAATAACAAATTTTCCACAGAATGGGGATCCTACCAGTATACATTGATGCCATTTGGATTGAAGAATGCGCCAGCCATATTTTCTAGGGTGGTGGTCGAAGAATTCAAGGAGTTTTTACATAAATTTCTGGAAGCATATTTTGATGATTGGACTATTTTTAGCTTGTTGAAAAACCATATTGAATGCTTAAGACTAATGTTGGATAAGTGTAGGCAATGTCAGATTTCCATGAACTTGAAGAAGTTCATCTTATTTTCACCCTTTGGAGTGTTTCTAGGCCATATTGTGTGTAAGCAGGGATTGCTGGTAGATCCGTCTAATATTGCCATTATATTTGATTTCCCCCCTCCTACTTCAGTCAAATAGTTGTGCACTATGATGAGACATGATAGATACTACAATAAGTTCATTAAAGGATATGCACAGATCACAACACCCATGGAGAAACTTTTTAATAAATACTGTCAATTTCATTGGATAGAAGAATGCTAGCAGAGCTTCAACACAGTGAAATAGAAAATGGTTACTGTGCCTATTCTAGTTTTCCCAGATTGGAGAAAAGGATTTCATGTGCATGTTGATGCATCTTCTATTGCATTAGGAGCATTTCTAGCATAACCGAGACCAGGATACATTGACCACCCATTAGCCTTTGCTAGCAGGAAGCTATCAACAAATGAATTTAATTACACCACCAGTGAGAAAGAAGGATTAGCCATGGTGTATGCGCTGCAAAAGTTTCACCACTACTTGTTGGGAGGACACTTTAAAATGTTTTTTGATCACTCTGCATTGAAATGCCTAGTCAACAAGATAGTGTTGGGGGGAATAATATGTAGATGGCTTCTGTTATTTCAGGAATATGATTTTGAGATCGTGGTTAAGCCAGGGAGAATGAACAAAGGCCTTGACCACTTGTCAAGTTTGGAACATGGTGAGGAACCTACTAGTTTGGAGGATACACTTTCAGATGCATAGTTGCTAGCCATTAGAAATTTTGATGATCACTTCGTAGAGATAGTCCAGTTCATGTCAACAGGAATGGCACCTAGTGAATATACAATCACCTAGAGAATCAAGTGGTAGTGCACGCCGCATACTTTTCACTTATAGCTGGACAAATATATAATATGGGACCTGATGAGATCTTGAGGAAATGTGTTATGGAAGAAGAAATACCACTTATTTTAGTAGAATATCATGAAGGCATTGTAGGTGGAAACTACGTAGGCAAAGCAACAACATAGAAGGTTCTTAGAGCTAGCCTTTGGTGGCCTACTTTACACAGAGATGCTAAAGACTAATACAGAGCTTGCGATGTATGCCAAAGAGTTGGGAAACCATCCAGAAGAGATGACATGCCATTAGCACCCCAACTAACCTTAAAATCATTTGATAAATTGGCCATTGATTTCGTGGGACCTATAAACCCACCAGGAAAGTGCACAGGAGCAAGGTACATACTCATTGCGACAGAGTACTTGACCAGATGGAATGAAGAAAGAGCAGTTAAATATTGTAGTGCAACTATAACTGCATGCTTCATATTTGATGACATCATAACCAATTTTGGATGCCCAAATATCCTTATGAGAAATCAAGGCACACATTTTATTAATAAAACCATTGGATCCTTGACCGAGGAACTTGGATTTCATCATCATAAGAGCACACCCTACCATCCATAAGCGAATGGGACAGTTGAAGCATTCAATAAGATTTTGGAAACAACACTAATGAATATTTGTAGTGTGAACAGGGATGACTAGGATTTAAGAGTACCAACAGTACTATGGGCCTATAGAACCACTTAAAACAAGTTGACAATGCATACCCCCTTTAAGTTGGTTTATGGTCTAGAAGCAGTTGTCCGGATGGAATATTTTGTCCCTAGCTTAAGAATCACAACCTTTATAGATATAGATGACACCAATGTTTTTCAAGAGAGGCTTGCGTAGTTTGTCGAACTAGAGGAAGATTGATTCATTACAGGCTTCCATCAACATGTGCAGAGGGAAAGAGAATAGGCCTACCATGACAGGCATATCAAGAATAAATAATTTAAGCAAGGAGATCTGGTACTGGTATATGACAACAAACTCATGAAGAATCTAGAGAAGTTTAGAACCCATTGGTTGGGACCATATGAGGTTGTCTATGTTACAGAAGGAGGAGTTTTGCAGTTGAATGCTTTGAATTGAGAATGGAAGGAAGGATTGGTGAATGGAAACTGATTGAAATTGTACTATGACAATAAGTTGCCTCGCAACGCTTGGTAAAAACAGAAGGAGAAAAGGTTTAGGCACCAGGTGCAGTTGAAACTGGGTACCAGACATAGAAACTACAGTTTGCACACAATGAGGGAAGAGAGAGAAGAAATCACAGGCTTCTCTGTGCAGCCTGAAGTCGAAGACAAACAAAAGAATCAAATCTGAAGTGCCTCGGGACGAGTCACACGTGATTCTTGGGGGCCTGTTGTCCCTTGGTTTTGGAAGAAAGCGAATATTAAGGAAGAAAATATGAAATTTGAACTGCGTAGAAGACCAGTGACTGATATTGGGTTGAAGTGAGCAGAAGAGAAGAAAAGACAGAGCAAAGTAAGAGAAATCAAGCCATTGGACAAGGAGATCGAGGACGAAAAATCAACAAGGAAGACGAATCGTAGACAACTCGGCAAGTGGAAAAATCCACCAGTAGATGCTTCGAGAGCATCGCGTGAGAAAGAAGAAAAGATAGGCTGGCGAAGCCCTGTAAACACAGGTCAAGTTGACCTAGGGTTTTAAACACATAGGGTTTTTGTATCTAGGTTTTTGGCACTTAAGTTGTGGCCTAAGGCAGTCGGTGAGCTATTCTAATGTATAAATAAAGGTCAAGAGGAATTAGGATGGGTTTTTTTTATTTTCGTTCAGAGTTCAATGATGTGATGATGAGTGATTGTTACTACTGAGAGGGAAGTATTGTGTTGAGAGAGAATTATATATTGTAAGATCTTCAGTTCAGTGCAAATATCAACCCTATAGTTGGGTGCGCAGGGAAAGGGGAAAGAGAGAAGAGAGAAAGAGAAGATCTTCTAGATAAGAGCGCAGATAGGACTATATTCTTTCTCTTAATATATTATAAAGCACTGTTCTGTGGACGCATCCCTAGGGCGACGATGAACCATGTACACCTTGTTGTGTGCGATTGAGGTTGTGTTCTTTATCCCTCTAATATATTGTTGTTACATTATTTTGTTAGATCTGACAGATAAATGTGTGAAGTAGGTCTGAGATGGTAACTGATATCTATATGTTGTGTTGTTTTTGTATTGGATCCACTTTACATTTCCTCTGGTTGTAGACATCTGTGTCCTGCAACCCCCTATATCTACTTCGGGTGAGACTGCATCTTCTTCGCAGGTGTTGCCGAAAGAGCCAATAGTTAGGGCTTGTTTGATCCGGATTATTTTCGGCACGAAATGAGAGCAGAGATATAATAAATAAATTCACAAAGATATCGCGTATATCCAGTAATATAACAGAAATATATCAGAGATGCAACCATAAACACAGAGATACAGTAATACACGATTTCTATTAATGAAAGAAATGTACAGAGACTGTAAAAATACAGAGTGAAAGACTCGCTA
>ML792462.1:222188-234358 GCA_009831015.1 Picea engelmannii | reverse complement strand
CAGGGAGAGATTTGTGTTTGGGATTTACACATTGGACCGGGGTTGCTAGAGGTTTTGGGCTCGGAGGGCCAGGATATCCGTAGATATCCTAGAGCTAGGTTGTTTTCCTAGTTGGCAGGGTGGACAAGAGGTTTTGGGCAATTATTTTATGTGTTTGCAGGACTGGACTGTTGTATAGCAGGTAGCAGAAGGAAGGAAGTTGGCAACGGAAATAGCATCAGAATCAGGTACCTTGTTGAATTATGCAATTATTTATTCTGCTATGAATTTATTTGATGAATCTAAATTGTTTAAGTTGCTAGTAAGCAGATAGATATTATGTTGATTAGATATTGTATTATGCTGTTAAGAAATAAATGCTCGTGAAGATAACAATGTTAGATATATATGCTATGGGCATTACAAATGCCAAAATAAGGGGAGGGGGATGCAACATATTGATTATAACCCTTATGAACTATAATGTATTATGTAAATATGACTTAGGCTGATGAGATGGTAAAGTTGAAAAGGGGCCAGAGTGCCTAGGAAATGTAACACTTCATATACATTAATAAAATACACCGTTGGTTACAAGAAAAACAAGGAAAAAAGAGATAGGGGGCTATGATTCCACGAGAGAGGGGGTTTGAGGGTATAAGTATTTTTATTATTTTTTTATTTACCCATAATTGATTTTATGGAGAAAAGGGGTTACATGAGCTTCTTGGGGGAGGCCATGTGGTTCTTGATTTCCAAGTAATTATATAAACCCTTATTTGTTTTGGGTGGGGGTTCACTTGTTCTTATTCATTCATTGTTACACCTTTTCCACTCTTTATTTTTGGGAGCCTCACTCTTGCTACATTCATATGCTATTGGTCTGAGCATGGATATGAATAGTTGCATGAGGGTGGCTTGGGGTGAATTTACGGGGTCGTTCTTCCCCTTGTTCTCTTTTTCTTCTTCATATTCACTCATTGTTGCTAGTTCGTATGCTCTTGGTTTGAGCATGAAAATGAATGGTAGGAAGAGGAGATACATTGATGAATGGTTGTAATAATTATTTATCATTCCAAGAGGTAATGGATTCCTGAGTGCATGAGATTGATCAAAGTTTAGATAGAACTATCCAAAGCTGCAAGTCCTAAGAGTCCTAGCAAGGACATTATTAACTAGAAGCACTGGAGCCTTGGAAGGAGATGGATAGCCTGAGGGACTACATGGAAAAGAAGGGGTTCCATTCTCTTGGGTTGTGCAAGATGGGTAGAAGAGAGTTGGGTACCTTGTATGGTTGTGAGTGTTGAAAGTCATGCGATAGATTGAGTGTTGAAAGGTCTGTTAGTATGAGATTGATGGAAGTTCAAATAGAACTATCCACTATTGAGAATCCTTGGAGTTTCCAGTAGGGATATTTCCTGACCAGTAATACTGGAGCCTTGGAGAGAAATGGAACAACCTCAGGGACTGCATGGAAGAGAAAGGTCTTCTTTTCTTGGGGTTGTGCAGGCTGAGGGGGAAAGAGAGCTGGAATTTAGGATTTGCTGTGAGGTTGGGAAACTTGAGAGCTACCTAGCCAACTATTGTGTGCTTATACTTGGCCTAAGATTTGTCCTTCTGGATTCATAGCCCTGGCTCAGGGGTGAGCTATTGTTGAGAGTAAATGAACAACAACTTCTATGGTTGGGAGGAATGTCCTTGGTCTGTAGCCAGTTGGTGAATGTGTACTTCCAAATATAAGTGTTTTTTGTGTTTTCTATGTAATGTTTATTTCCGTTGTGTATTTAATTATCTCTGATATATCTACTTTTAATGTGCCTTTCTACTGGCTATTTGTTTTTCATGGAACATTGTTTATCTATTTTATGTTGTGTCATGGATATTGATTAATGCATGTGGTTTTCATTCCTGTAACGTTCATGTACAATCCTTTGATTTCGAGGTAAGATCAGAAAATGAGTCGTGCGGCTGTAGCACGCCTCACCTGCTGGTGGTTGGGTGTTTTGTAGCCTGTTTAAGTGTCATATCCTAGCCTATGGGTGTTTGGGTACATTACACATACACTTCCTCCATTTTTGACCTCTACAAATTTCATGCAATCTCTGAAACCTGCAAAACCTATGAAGCTAACTCATTTTTATACTGTGAAGCACAACACGACTACATAGTTCCTGAGCTAGATCACCCCCTAGCCATTTGTTGTTTCTACCCATGTTTTTCTCTATAATAGTGTGGCATACTATCATCACTTGAGCCATACCCAAATTTCTTTTGTGATTACCAGGACTGGATTGGCCTGGAAGCTGGATTAAAGAAGCAGGTTTTCAGGACTATGAGAAACTCTCTCTGGGTGAGAGAGGTTGTTGGGGAAGTGATTTTCCCAAAGGGAGCCTCATGATAGTTTTAGTTATTTGAGACTTCTTGTTTGGCCCATTATTGAAGACTTGGAAGGGGAGTGGGGCAACCGAAAGAATGTCGATCAGAGAAGGGATACACTCCCTCAGGTGGGACAGGCATGTGGGGAATGAGGTACTATAAGATGTGGACATGAGTGGACTCTTGGAGACTTTGTAACCTCAACCTATCATAATATTTCCTTTACCTTGGGTAAATTTTAGTCCTAGCTCGAGGGCGACCCACTGCTGATATCTTGGAGTATCATGGTCTAAGGCTGAGAGGTTGGTGGATGGTATGCACGCAGTTGGTGGCCTTCTTAAATAAATAAGTACTTATTATATATGCTTAATTACATGATATATGTTACACCTATGTTTATTTACTCTATGTTTCCACATAATTTGGTGTATGTTAACATAAAGTAGATGTTTATTTCTAATGTATTAAGTATGATATTTTCCACGTATGAAATTTTTTCAGTGGCATGCCTCGGCTTTGGAGGCCAAAAAAGATACAAATTTGTATCAGAGCCCATGGTTTCAACATTGAATCAGGATGGGCCATGAATGTGGAATTTGGAGTCAAAAAATCCACAAGGATTTGATGTATAGAGTGCTAGAGGGGAACTAAGAGAGCTCCTAGGTTGCAATTGAAAGCTCAAGATGAGTAGTGGAAAACGTTGTAATAGTAACCGTGGTTAAGGGCCATAAAATTGAATTTAAGTTGTAGTGTCTATTCAAGGAAAGTTAGACCCTTCCCAACCATTAGATCTGGAAGAGGATCATGACGGATAACCCCAAAGTCCTTAGGAATTCACTACTTTGGCGAGATTAAAGTTATGTAGAGAAAAAAATTGTCTACGTTTGAAGCCTGAAGTCCTAAAGTCCCGAAAATCTAGAGAAGAACAGTTCGTAAATTCATAGTTCGGGAGAAATGGGGAGTAATTTAAAGGAAAGATTTGAAGTCCCAGATCCCTGAAACACGTGTTGAGACACGTTGTTGAAACACTTGGTTGTAGCTTACAGGTGTTGTTGAAACATGTTGTTGAAAAACCTGGTTGTAGCTTATAGGTATTGCTGAAACACCTGGCTATAGATTACAAGTGTTGTTGAAATACGCTACTGAAACACATGGTTGTAGGTTATAGGAAGTAATTTTTCCCAAAGCCCCGAATCCTAGAACTCATCTAGACCATTCGATTAATAGGGAAACATGTCCACAAATCAACTGTGCAAAGTTTGATGGTTTGGTGATTTAGAGTTCGGGAGAAACATGGTGTTAATTCAACAAATCCTTCGAAGTCCCAGAGCCCCAAACTCTCAAACCATTGGAGTGACATGGACCTATTCAGAAGTTTGACATTCGGGATTTATAAGGTTTTCTATAATAGAATCTCCCGAAGCCTGAAGTGTCAAATTCCCGAAGCGTTGTATATGACGTGGCATGATGACATCACCTGGGGTGACGTGGACCTACCCTATGTATGCCACATGTTACTTTTTTTTGTACTTTTTATAGGCCCTTAGTACCAAATGGGACTTGAAGTGTGTCTCCCATTGGTGTCACCATGTGTCACTATATTAATTGTTTGAAAATCGTGCAAAGGATATCGCCATATTCACCAATTCGTTGCTCGGAAGGAATGAAGAGTGATGAAGGTGAAACATGTGAAGCTCTAAAGAGTGGAACAAATCCTCATCATTGATTGGGAGAGGACAAATAGTAGTATATATTGTAGTTCTAAGACTTGGCACTCCAGAGAGTTCAAGGCATAAGAAGTTAGGGTCGAGGACTCCCGAAGGTTGGATTCTATCTCAACCATTGATTATAGTGGAAACATGGCACTAGATCCCAAGTTCTGGAGACTCGATACTCCAAAGGGATTGAGTGGCATGTTTCTCTGAGTCAAGAACTCCCCAAAACTAGATTTAATCTCGACCATTGATTAGGAGATGATACATGGAGGAAAGAGAAAGGACCTCCAGAAAGTCGTCACTCTAGGAGATTTATGGAGAGGTGCTTTGGAAGGCTCTGAAGCCTATATTCCCAGAGTTGATTATGAGCATTGGTTAATGTGAAGGTGTTTTCTATTGATTGTTATTTTTAAGTTCACCAATTTGGCAATTTGGGAGGCAGCGCAAGATGGAGCCTTAGGACTCCCGAAGCCCAGAGTCTCGGAGTCTCTATTGACCGTAGATATAAACATAGAATGAGGATCATCAAATCAACCTTCAATTAAGTCATGACCATAAGATATCAGTGAAGGAATATTAACAGTGAGGAGCCATTATGGGATTCAAAGGGTGAGTTAACATCTGCACAGATTATGGTTCCACAATACACATCGATCATCAATCGGCCACCCACCAAAATATCAATGAATCACATCAATTCCAATACCAACGTGCATATTCCATTATAGAACTAGACGATGATGATAAATGTCATACTAATTGGGGCCCCACAATCATTCCTGGTCATAGATCTCCATGCTGGTTCGATCTATGCCATTGATTAGAAAATAAGGAATAGAGTCAAGTCATAGCTCTTGGGCATACAAGTTTAATATATTTTAGAGCCTTTGTATTAAAATTGTGGTTATGTGGATATTTGATCCTATTAGTGATTGAATTTCAGAGCTAAGATGATCCTTGGCACCTTGATTCTGGGGGTTACAATGCAATTACAACATAATATTGCATAAAAAGGCTTTTAGGATGGGAGTTCTTGCATCAATAGCTTTCTTCTCAAAGCTCGAAATTGATCAAGGAAGCAATCATTGGAATGGTCTAGAAAATAGAATGTATTTGTTCACCCAGAAAGGGGGACTAATCAGAGAACTACTTAGGAAATCAACAGAAATAAGTCTGATATATTATTGAACCAAAATGGTTCATATTTTTCTAGAAATTGCTAAGTCAGTTAATCCGACAATGTTTTTTGTGCTGCACATTTTGCAGAATTAACAACAAATTGATCATATCATATCAACATAGAGTACAGAGAGATGGATGATACATAGGGGGCTTACATCCAAAAATATGAAATCCAAGGAATGGATGTCAATTTGGGTATGGAAGAAACAAACTCCAATGGGCATGGAGAATGAAAGGATGATAACATGAATATGGTAGAGACCATTAGAAATTTGCAGAAAGATGTCCAGAATCACAAGATTGATAATGAAAGGATTATGAAATCCAAAGAGTAGTAGGAAGACTTTAATATAAAGTTAATGAAGAGGCTAGAAAGAATTGAAAATAAGTTGGATAAGGAGAGTGGCTCCAGCAAATCAGGGAGCCATAGGACCCCTGAGATAAAAGGAAGATCAAGGAGTGGTAGAAGACATCACCATCAATTCCAAGGACATTCCAATAGGAGAGTGCATAGAATATCAATTCCATCCCCTGTCAGGAAGCATAAAAGGTTTGGGGTGGATGAATTGAAAGGAGAAATGAATAAGATCAAACCTCCTACCTTTGATGGAGAGGACAAAAAAGATGAAGATGTTGAGACATGGTTGATGGGCATGTGAAAGTACTTCCAACTGCATAATTATTCTTCACATGTGGAAGGAAGAATTATTATTTACTAGTTGAAAGGAAAGGAATCCATGTGGTGGGATCAGCTCGTGCAAGTGAATCACATCAGAGAGAATAATTTTTCTTGGAAAGAATTCAAGAAGCATTTCTAGAATAATAACTTAACCAAGAGATATTATGACGAAAAGATGAAATAGTTCTTTGAAATCAAACTGGGCATCATGACCATTGATGAGTATGAAAATAGATTTTCTGGAACTGTTGAAGTATGTCTCCTTCATCAAGGATGAGACATTTAATATCCATATATATTTGATTGGGATTCCATCTTTCATCAGTGATAAAATTCAATATGATGATCCTAAAACTTTGGAAGAAACCATTAGAAGAGCCAAGTTCTTATACGATCAGCATAGGGGAAAGACTACCTTCAAAAGAGCTTGGGAAGACAAGAAGAAATTCAAGATCGATTAGAGGAAGAAGTGGAAAAATCCCCCTTATTCAGAAACAATTCTCAGGGACAGAAAACCCCTAGAGAACCGAGAATGACTGAGATGGGTGGGAAAAGGACAAGGCAGACACCCATTCAATTTTGGGGTTGTAAGGGAGATCATATGTATAGATACTGTCCAAATGAAAGTGATAATGTTATAGTTTTCCACAATTTACAACAAGCATAAACAATGGAGGACATGGGGATAAGTGTTCCAAGGATATATGCATCCCTGGACAAAAGGAAAGCATAGTTTCAATAACTCATGATTGAAGGAGAAGGTATGATCAATAACCGTGCCTTTACTATTTTAATTGATTCAGGAGCTATTCATAGCTATATAGATCCTAAGGTAGTGGAAAGATTGAAATTTCCAAGAAGCAAGCATGGGAAATCTTGGTTGGTGCAGCTGGCTATAGGAGCTAAGAGAAACGTTGTTGAGCTAGTTAAATCATTTCCAATGACATGAATGGGATGAGTACCAAGGTAGATTTGAACATCATTCCCTTGGGTTCATATGACTGTCTAATTGGTATGGATTGGTTGGACCAATACCATGTCATCTTAGACTTCCATAACAAGGCATTTACTTGCATGAATGAGGAAGGGAACCCAATAACAATCCAAGGAATTCCTAGGGAAGTTACTGTTACACCTCAAAATTACTCACTTCAATAGTGTCGCAAGTGTCGTCATTACGAGTGTTGTAAGTGTCGCATCTTGTCCGCAAGTGTCACATCTTAACTATAATTGTTGCAAGTGTCACAAACAGTATACTGCAATATTGCCTATGTCATGCCTCTAACAACATCATAAATACACTTAAGACACCTTAAAGGTTAGTTTGGAATATGAAAAGTCTCTTGATAGGAAGTACAATCCTTTTGACATTGAGAAAACCAGTTACGATCCAAGAGATCTCAACAATGCAAATGAAGAAGTATTACAGGAAGGGATGCCAAATAGTTGTGAATCATATGGAGAAAGAACCTAAGGATAAGGTGCCAAATATTAAGGATCATGCTATCCTGAAATATTTTGAGGATGTGTTCAAGGAAATATCGGGATTACCTCCTAAAAGAGATATTGATTTCTCTATAAACTTAATTCCTGGAGAAACTCCAGTATCTAAGACTCCCCATCGGGTGAGTACTCCAGAGCTGAAGGAACTGCAAATGCAACTTGAATAACTTATGAGGAAGGGGTATATACTCCCAAGCATGTCACCTTGAGGTACCCCAGTTTTATTCATGAAGAAGAAGGATGGGACATTGAGGTTGTGTATTGATTTCAAATAGTTAAACAAAGTAACTGTAAAGAACAAATATCCATTGCCCGGGATATATGACATATTTGATGAATTGAGGGAGGAAAGCATATTTTAAAATATTGATCTCAGATCCAGTTACCATCAAGTAAGGATAAAAAATGAATATATTAGAAAGAATTGCTTCAGGACAAGGTATGGTCATTATGAATTCACAGTGGTGCCATTTGGGCTATCAAATGGGCCAGTTGTTTTCATGTGATTGATGAATGGTGTTTTCTGGGAATACTTAGACAAGTTTGTCATTGTATTTTTGGATGAAATCCTTGTGTATACCAAGTCAGAAGAAGAGCATGAGCATCACTTGAGGATGGTGTTACAAGTGTTAAGAGAGCACTAGTTGTATGCCAAATTGAGCAAGTTCTCATTTCATCAAAACCAAATTCACTATGTGAGGCATATCATATCCAAAGAAGGGATAGAAATGGACCCAGAAAAGATTGAATCTATAAAAGGGTGGATAACACCTAGGAACGTGACAAAATTCAGATCCTTCATGGGTCTAGATAGCTACTATAGAAGATTCATTGTAGGTTTTTCGAGGATTGATCACCCAATTACTTCCTTGCAAAGAAAGGGGGTGAATGTTTTGTGTACATAAGAGTGTGAAAGGAGATTCCAACGATTGAAAAAGTTGCCAACGTGTACTCCAATTCTGAGAATTGCAGATCCAAATGAAGATTTTGTGGTTTGCAAAGATGCATGCAAAGAAGATCTTGGTGGAGTCCTTAGTCATAATGGATTTGTGATATATTTTGAAAACATAAAATTGAAGGAGCATGAAAGGATATATTCCACTCATGATTTAGAGTTGGAAGCCATAGTACACGCCTTGAATAAGTGGAGGCACTACCTCATGGGAGAAAGGTTTGAGATGAGGAAATACCACAATGGTATGAAATATTTGTTTGATCAAACAAATTTAAATGTCAGGCATAGCAGATGGTTATAATTTCTCTGTGAGTATGACTTTGATATCAAACACATCAAAGGAAAAGAGAAAAAAGTGGCTAATGCACTCAGCAGGAGAGTGTGTGAATTGCATGTTACATCCATTATCATGTATCAAATTGATCTTAAAGGCAGAATTTTTGGAGCTGCAAAAGTAGATTTGCAGTACATGGACTTAGTAACAAAATTACAATAAGGTAAAATGTAGTAGAAGGTTGAAGATAATAAAGTGGGAAATGATGAAATTCTCTTATACAGGAACAAAATTTATGTACCAAATTCTCATGAATTGAGGAGTACGTTCTTGAAAGATATGCATAATGTACCTTATGTTGGACACCCCAAATATTAGAAAACCATTTCTACTGTCAAGAGACAATACTATTGGATAGGCATGAAGAAAGAAATTGCAGAGTACATTGCTAAATGTATGGAGTGTCAAAAGGTGAAGGTCGAGCATAGACACCCAGCTCTATTGTTGCAACCATTTCCCATTCCTAAGTGGAAGTGGGAAGTGGCATCAATGGATTTCATCACCAAATTGCCTAGAAAAAGCAAGCAACACAATTCTGTCATGGTGGTGGTGGACTATTGGTCAACTTGCACAGGTTGTTGCACAGGTTTTGTCATTAATGTCAAACTTTTCACTGAGAGTTCCTTTGGAATTTGAGAATTTAGAAATTGCAAGTTGAGAGATTCAGGAATTAGGAGATTACAAGTTGAGATAACGGAGGCGTGCTTCTCGATATACTAAAACACAAATTCACTATTCAATCCATACCATTATATCATGGAGGGTCAAGGATCGTCAATCCAAATATAAGCATAAATAAGATATCGGGAAATAGAGAAAGGAGGATCTCCAACCTTTGACATCGTGATATGTGAAATTGTGAAACGTAAAGTCCCAAAAGGCTATGAGCTGTCAATCAGAGTGCAAAGTTCTGATGAGATCAGGGCCATATGATCACGAAATACCAAAAGGGACACATGTCACATGATCTATGGTTTCGAGAGTTTTTTTTGGAGTTCATGAAGACCTGATGGCCAAAGTACCAAAACCCCGACAACCATCCATATCGATGAATAATTAAGTCATGTTTGTTGGATTAATCATTGGAGGGGTAATATAAGAGTCATATATGACCATTGATATGTCCCCGAGAAGTTAACGAGAACCGTCTGATCTATATCCACCAAATCAATTGTGAAGTCATCAGATGATTTTGGGGATCGTGATTTGGAGTGTCAAAACATGGCATCACTAAAATGTCAAAATGTGAAATGTCGAAATGCAGAGTACACGTGGAAAGAGGTCTGTGTTCCACTGACTAGAAATTCAAGAGAGGAGTGCTCTATATTCTAAAATCATGATAAGATGAGGACCGTTGGATGTGAAGGATATGTGGATAGCGATTATCATTTTGCTGACTGACAGTCATAGGAAGAAAATTCCCCAACCTTCTAACTCTCGAAGTGCAAAATGCGAAAACACCTTTTTGGTGTAGGTTGTGGTTACCACCAGTGGTTGTATGAGAGGGAGGAGCTAGCATGAATATAAGCCCCATTTCAGGGATCACAACATGAAGAGGTGATATGTCTTCACCTCAGGATTGTTGATATGAGAATCGTGAAAGTGCCTTTTTTATTAAGCCCGTGGTCACAACCAATGGGATATGGTTTAACACAAATGTCTTGCCAAAGTGCTCGAGGCTTGTTTCTGTTGAAAAGTCAAAACTCAATGTATGCTCATTGAACGATGTTGATTAAATGATGAAACAGATTGAACCGTTGATGTTCTTCTTGATGCCTTAGCCAATAATAATTTATGTAAGGTAGTTGTTTAGTTATTGTAACTAATTCTTCGAAGCATGAGGATTCTAATGTACACTCTTATTGTCAAAGAAATTGTGTGAGAGATTGTGGGTGATGAGTGGGAAATAATGGTGGAGCTGAAGCTCTAAAACAGTGAGAAGAAATGATGAAAACATAAAAAAAAGATTAAGGAGAGAATATATATGTGCAGATTGGTAAATTTATGAGGTTTGGTCAAGGATGGATTCTGATATGAATATATAAACAGAGAGGACTTAAATTTCTAATATTTGACAGAGAATATAAAGAGTTGGTTTGTAGGTTCTTAGTGACAAAGAAGGATTCTAGGGTGGTAGGGAGGAGCAAGGGGAGACTGTAAAAGTATCCTATACAAGTTGGTGCTTGTACATCTAGGATTTGTAGCTTCCATTCAGTAGATGCTGAAGAAACAGAGGTAGCAACCTCATCTGGGTTGTAGCTCGGATACAATAATAATGTAAAGAGAAGTTGGATCTTGGATTTCATTCATAAGAAGAAGAGGTTTTTCCCTTTTGGGTTTCCTCATGAAAAATCATTGTGTCACTATTTCATTTATGTGATTGTATATTTATTGGTTAAATGTATTACTACAAGTTAAATGTTAAAGGAATAATTTATTGATTAATAAGTAATCTTCTTATAAAATGAAATAAATTTTATACAATTGATTCACCCCCCCCCCCTCTCAGTTGACTTATCCTGTTCAACAATTGGTATCGGAGAAGGTTACTTCAAGATTCAATTTAATCACTGGAAGTTTGATCTTAATAATGGATAAGAAATATGATTTTACTAAACATGGATTACCTCTGTTTGATGGACATAATTATGCCTTTTGGAGTATCAAGATGAAGTTGTTTTTACAGTCTCAAGGAGTATATGTTTGGCAAGCTGTGTTGAATGAATATAAGGTTCCAACAATAGTTCCAACAGATGCTATAGGGAAGAAACTCTATGAGAGTTATTCCAAAGCTATGTATGCAATACTTGGAGGATTGGCAAGTTCAGAATTCATTAAAGTAATGCATTGTGAGTCATAACTAGAGCTATAGGACAAACTGAAGAATGTATATGAAGGAGATACTAAGGTAAAGAATGCTAAATTACAATCATATAGAATTCAATTTGAAAGTTTAAAGATGGAAGAATCTGAAGATATAGTTACCTATTTCTTACGTATTGACGAAGTAGTCAATACTATGAGAGGTTTAGGAGAAATAGTTGGAAATGGTATTATTGTGAAAAAGTGCTTATATCGTTACCTACAAGATTTGATCCCAAAATATATGCTTTAGAAGAAAGAACTGATATTTCTACATTACTAATGGATGAGTTGCAAGGAATACTAACATCATATGAGATGAGGACATCTAATGATAATCCTTCCAATAAGGAAACAACTTTCAAGGCAACAAAGAAGGACAAGAAAAAGGTTGAAACAAAAACCAGTAATCATGAGGATTCAGAAGAAGACATGGAAGAAGCTAACTTTGTCAAAAATCTAAAAATAGGTATTGGAAAGTAGAAAGGTAAACTTCCTCTGAAGTGCTTTGATTGTGGTAGAATAGGGTATTTTGCTTCTAAGTGTCCTTTCAATAAACATTCTGATGGAGAAGAATAAAGTAAC
>ML792462.1:195471-222138 GCA_009831015.1 Picea engelmannii | reverse complement strand
TATATATATATATATATATATATACGAAAATGTATAAGAAGCCATTTCAAGGAAATTCTTATAAAAAGAAAAGTCTATTCATCAAAAATAATAGTGAGTCCTCAAATATAGATGAAAGTGATGAAACCTCAGATATAAGACTTTTTATGGCTATGGAAAATCAGAATGATAAACTTATGAAGAAGAAGAAGGTGAAGTTGACCTGGAAGTTGAACTTGTAAGTGTTTTGTTGGAACTAAAGAAAGTAAGAAGAGAATGTAAACAATTCAAAAGAGAAATTGAGAATCTAGAATTTGAATTACAGAAATCAAATGGTTTAATTGAGAGCATTGAAATCATGTTAGTTGACTTAAAGCTTAAAATAGAAGAGGCTAGAGTGACTGAACAAGCTCTAACTAAAATTCTTGCAGAAAAGGATAAGGAAAATGAAGGTTTAAAATTTGAAGTAGTCTCATTAAGAAAGAAAGTACAAGAAAATAACGCGAATCATAGTTCTCAAGTGTTGGATCAAATTATTTGTAGTCAAATATCAACATATAATAAGACTGGAATTGGTTATAAATATGTAGTAACTAATGGATGTTCTAGTTCAAGTGTTGAGAAAGAAGGAACATAGGTTAATCATAAGAAAAATACTAGCAAGAATATTGAATCAGAAAGGCAAGAAGAGAATAAGGCTTCAACAATGCATAGAAGAAGTTATGGCAGACATTAAAACAGGTTTGAAGGCTATTGTTTCTTTTGTTATAAGTATGTACATAAGGATGTATTTTGTAATAGTTTCTCAAGAAAGATAAATTCTCATAACAATCATGAAAGGTCTAATTTTGAATATGGAAGAAGACATAGTAAAACGAGTCAAAGTAATATAAACTATTCTTACAAAAGATTTGACACTTTAAGATATGAGACCGAATGTTATAAGTGTAACAACTTTGGACATATGTCAATAAATTGTCCTATGAATTTTCATAAATTTAATGAACCTATTTACACAGATCTGAAAACCAAATATTGGAAAAAGAAAAGTGAAAATATGAACAATGAAAAATGCATCATAGCTCTACAAGAAGATCATAAAGTTAACTGGTGTGTGGACAGGATTCTCAAAACATATGACAGGCAGAAAACAAAACTTTAATTATTTAGATGAAAGAAAAGAAGGTTCAGTCACATTTGGTAATGATCAATCAACTCGAATAGTTGGAAGAGGCACTGTTTGTTTGAACAAAGACATAATGGCTGAAAATGTTTTACTGGTTTAAAATATGGAACATAACCTATTGAGTGTAAGTCAAACATGTGATAAATAGAATCTTATGATATTTGATTCTAAACAATGTCAAGTCAGGGATGTTAAAACAAATCAGTTAGTTGGAACAACTACAAGGACATCAAATAACGTATACATTTTAGATGAGAAGGATGAAAATTGTTATCTTAGACATGAAGATGAAAGTTGGTTGTGGCATAAAATACTTGGGCATATTAACTTTGACAATCTAATTCAGTTAAATAAGAAGGAGGCAATAAGGAACTTACCTGTCATAAAGAATCTTTCCAACTCTATTTGTAAACAATGTCAACATGGTAACCAAACTAGAGTCAAGTTTAAAACAAAGGAATATTCTACAACAAAACCTTTGGAAATAATACATGCTGATGTATGTGGACCTATGAGGACAATAGGTCTAAATGGTGAAAGATACTTTCTATTATTTGTGGATGATTTTACTCTAATGACTTGGTTTTTTTTATTGAAAAAAAAGTCTGAAACTTTTAGCTACTTTCAATTTTTCAAAGAATTGACTGAAAATGAAATTGATATGAAGATTAAGTGTTTAAGGTCAGACAATGGAGAAGATTTTGTGTCAAAAGAATTTAACGATTACTTTTTTGAAAATGGAATTAAAAGGCATTTCTCTGCTATAGAAACACCTTAGCAAAATGGTGTTGTTGAAAGAAAAAACAAAAATGTTATGGAAATGGCAAGAACAATGTTAAATGAGTCCAAATTGAATGACATGTTTTGGCCTCAAGTTGTTCATACCGTTGTACACATATTGAATAGAAGTTTGCTAAGAAATAATATTGATAAGACACCCTATCAATTATGGAAAGGAAGACCAACAAACATAAAACATTTTATAATTTTTGGGAGTAAGTGTTACATCAAAAGAATTAACAAAGATCTGGGAAAATTAGACTCTAGAACTGATGAAGGCCTATTAGTTGGATATTCATGTTCAAGAAAGGATTATAAATGCTATAATTTCATATTAAGAAATATTGTTGAATCTATAGATGTAAGGTTTTATGAGTCCTCATTTTTGAAATCAAAATCTAAACAAAAGGATGAACATGAAATAAATGGCAAACATAAGATGGATGAAGAAGTAAGTGAAACAGAAGAAACTAAGGCTGCTGACAGTGAAAAATTAAATCCTACTTTGATACAAGGTACAACTCCATACAAAATCATGACTCCATCAAAGACTCCAAGCAAGAGAATACAGAAAAATCACCCTGAAGAACAAATAATTGGTGACTTAAATGCAGGTGTTGGAACAAGAAGCAGAAGGCAAGAATCCACCTCAACTAATGAACATGTATATTTACTTTCTTTGATTGAACCCAAAAGTATTGAAGAAGCAATTAAAGATGAATACTGGATGAAATCAATGAATGAAGAACTTAGTCAAATAGAAAATAATAAGACATGGGAATTGGTTCCTAGACCTTTGAATAAGAATGTCATAGGGGCTAAATGGGTTTTCATAAATAAGATGGATGAAGCAGGTAAAATAACTAGAAATAAGGCTATATTGGTTTGTAAAGGGTATGCACAGGTAGAAGGAATAGATTATGGAGAAAATTTTGCTCCTGTTGCAAAAATGAAATCTATTAGACTGATTCTAGCTTATGCTAGTTCTAAACACATTAAATTTTATCAAATGGATGTAAAGTATACATTTTTGAATGGTGATTTAGAGGAAGAATTATATATGGAACAACCAGATGATTTTCAGGTACAAGAAGCAGAACAATATGTTTACAGGTTGAAAAAGGCATTGTATGGGTTGAAGCAAGCACCAAGGGCTTGGTACTCTAAACTTGACAATTACTTGAGGCAACAAGGATTCAGGAAAGGTAACACTGATAGTAATCTATATATTACGGAAGAAAATGATAGCCTAATCATTGTTGAGATATATGTAGATGATATCATTTTTGGTAGTGATGATAATAGTCTCAGTAAACAGTTTGTTGAAAGTATGCAGAAAGAGTTTGAGATGTCCATGCTAGGAGAAATGAAGTTCTTCTTAGGCTTTCAAATTACTCAATCTAATAAAGGTATTTCCATTTCTCAAACCAAGTATATCAATGAAATGCTTAAGAAATTTCAGATGGAAAATTCTAAACCAGTTGGCACTCCCATGGTTAATGATTGTAAATTAAGTAAGTTTGATGATACTAAATATGTTGATCAGACAATATACAGATCTATGATTGGTAGTCTTATTTATGCTACAACTACAAGACCTGATATTATGCATGCAGTTTGTCAAGTTGGCAGGTTTCAGGATTCACCAAAAACTTCTCATCTACTTGCAGTCAAAAGAATTTTTAGATATCTTAAGGGAACAACAGAATATGGTTTGTAGTATCCTACAGGTAATCAACTTGAGTTATATGCTTTCACTGATGTTGATTGGGCAGGTTGTGTTGATGACAAGAAGAGTACTAGTGGAGCAACATTTTTTCTTCGAGGATGTCTTGTAAGTTGGTCAAGTAAAAAACAATCAACAGTGTCTATGTCTACTACTGAAGTAGAATACATAGAAGTTGTAGGTTGTTGCACTCAGGTTCTATGGATGAAACAGATGTTGGAAGATATACATATTCATTATGATGAACCTATAACTATCTTCTATGATAATACCAGTGCAATTAGTATTTCTAAAATTCCTATTATGCATTCAAAAACAAAGCACATTCCCATTAAATTTCATTTTCTAAGAGAGAAGGTTGTGTCTAAAGTCATTAAAATGGAATATGTTGGCACAAAGGATCAGATTGCAGATGTATTTACTAAACCTTTACCTAAAATGAAATTTGAAAGTCTCGGGGATCAGTTGGGTGTTTACCCTCTGTAATTTCATTTCATTCTCAAGATTTCAAGGGCTTCATTATAAAATCAGACTGCACAAGTTTATTGACTATTATTGATAGGGGGAGTTGTTGCTAAAATGATACATCTTTGCAAGTGGTTTTTCTTTGCTCAGAGGGTGTATGGTTGATTCCTTTGCCATAAATTTCAAAAGGGGGAGAAAATATTTAAAGTTTTCCATCAATGACAAAGGGGGAGTTTGTTGGTCATCTTGCATAGGTTGTTTCACAGGTTTTGTCATTAATGTCAAACTTTTCGCTGAGAGTTCCTTCGAAATTTAGGAATTTGGAAATTGCAAGTTGAGAGATTCGGGAATTCAGAGATTACAAGTTGAGATAACGGAGGCATGCTTCTCGATATACCAAAATGAAAATTTGTGATTCAATCTAGACCGCTGGATCATGGAGGTTCAAGGACCGTTGATCCAAATATAAGCAAAAATCAAATATCGGGAAATAAAGAATGGATGAGCTCCAACCTTTGACATCGTGATACACGAAATCATGAAGCACAAAGTCCCAAAAGGCCATGAGTCATTGATAGGAGCACAAAGTTTCGATGAGATCAGGACTGTCTGATCACTAAATACCGAAAGGGACACACGTCATGTGATCTATGCTTTTGAGAGTTTTTGTTGGAGGTCATGAAGACCTGATGGCCAAAGTACTGAAACCCCAACAACCATCCATCTCGATGAATAATTAAGTCATGTTCATTGGATTAATCAATGGAGGGGTAATATAAGGGTCGTATATGACTGTTGATATGTCCCCAAGAAGTTAACGAGAACCATTCGATCTATATCCACCAGACCAATTGTGAAGCCATCAGATCATTTTGGGGATCACGATTTGGAGTGTCGAAACACTACATCTCTGAAACAACGAAATGCAAAATGCCAAAATGTAGAGTACACATGGCAAGAGGTCAGCGTTTCCCTGACTAGAAAATCAATAGAGGATTTCTCTATATTCTGAAATCATGATAAGATGAGGACCATTGGATGTGAAGGACACATGGCTAGCGATTATCATTTCTCTCACTGATAGTCAAAGGAAGAAAATTCCCCAACCTTCTAAATATTGAAGTGTGAAAAGAGAAAACACATTTTTGGCATAGTCTATGGTTACCGTTGATGATCGTATGAGAGGGAGGATCTAGCATGAAGCTAAGCCCCATTTCGGGGATCACAACATGAAGAGGCAAGATGTCTTCACCTTAGGATTGTCAATATGCAAATCACGAAAGTGCTTTTTTTATTAAGCCTGTGGTCACAACCAATGGGCATATGGTTTAGCACAAATGTCTTGCCGAAGCACTCGAGGCTTGTTTCTGTTGAAAATTCAAAACTCAATGTATGCTCATTGAACGACGTTGATTAAATGATGAAACAGATCAAATGGTTGTTGTTCTTCTTGATGCCTTAGACAATAATAATTTATGTAAGGTAGTTGTTCAGTTATGGTAACTAATTCTTCGAAGCATGAGGATTCTAATGTACATTTTGATTGTCAAAGAAATTATGTGAGAGATTGTGGGTGATGAGTGGGGAATAATGGTGGAGCCTAAGCTCTGAAACAGTGAGAAGAAATGATGAAAACAGAGAAAAGATTAAGGAGAGAATATATATACGTAGATTGATAAATTTATGAGGTTTGGTCAAGCATGGATTCTAATATGAACATATAATTAGAGAGGACTTAAATGTCTAATATTTGATAGAGAAGATAAATATTTGGTTTGCAGGTTCTTAGTGATAGAGAAGGATTTGAGGGTTGTAGGGAGGAGCAAGGGGAGACTGCAAAAGTCTCATGTACAAGTTGGTGCTTGTACATATGGGAGTTATAGATTCCATAAGTAGGTGCTAAAGAAACATAGGTAGCAACCTCATTTGGGTTGTAGCTTAGATAAAATAATAATGTAAAGAGGAGTTGGAGATTTCCTATCATTCATAAGAAGAAGAGGTTTTTCCCTTTTGGGTTTCCTCATGAAAAATCATTGTGTCACTGTTTCATTTATGTGATTGTATATTTATTGGTTAAATGTATTACTACAAGTTAAATGTTAAAGGCATGATTTATTGATTAATAAGTAATATTCTTATAAAATGAAATAAATTTTATACAACTGATTCACTCCCCCCCCCCTCTCAGTTGACTTATCTTGTTCAACATGGACAAGATTACTAAATTTGCCCATTTTATTCCAATGAAGAATAATCACAAGGAAACCAATGTTGATGATATTTATATGAGGGAGGTAGCACGCTTTCATGGCATACCTAAGATAATTGTGTCTGAAAGAGACCCAAAGTTTACCTCGAAGTTCTGGAGGGGATTATTCAAAAGGGTTCAGAACAAATATGAACTTCAGTAGAGATTATCATCCTGAGTCTTATGGGAAAAAAAAAAGTGTGAACCAAGTGATGGAGTATATGATAAGAATGTATGTGATGGAAAAACCATTAAAGTGGGAGGACTATCTAAACTTGGTATAAATTTCCTAAAACAATGGGTACCATGCATCTCTAAATATGATCCCATTTGAGGCACTTTATGGGAGAAAGTGAAACACACCAATAAGTTGGGACAACCCAGCTGATAGAGTAGTGATTGGGCCAAATTTGGTCAAGGAAATGGAAGAGCAGATGACAAAGATAAAGCAAAATTTGAAGGATGCTCAAGACAATAAGAAAAACTACGCTTATAAGGGAAGAATTCAAAGAGAATTATGTATTGGTGATCATGTGTTTCTGAAAGTGAAGGCCAATAGAAGTCCCCTGAAGTTGGGAAACTGTTCCAAATTGGCAACTCATTATTGTGGGCCATTTGAAATCCTAGAAAGGATTGGGCATGCATCTTATATTCTTGCATTACCTGCATCTATCACCATTCATAATGAATTCCATGTATCATTTAATAAGAAATATATACCCGATGTTAATCATGTTATTGATTGAAATGTGATTCATGTGGAGAAAGAAGGCGCTTTTCAAGTGCGTCTGGTACGCATTCTAGACCATAAAACCAAGAAGCTCTGGAATCAATGCATCAATATTATAAAGGTCCAATTGACCTAGTATGGTCCTGATGATTCCACTTGGAAGAATGAAGAGGCCACATGGGAAGAATACCTGCATCTTTTTTAATATTTTTGAAAATTTTGTTGTAATATGTAAATATGATGCAGTGAGGACAATGCATAAATAAGGGGAGGGGATTGTAATACCCGAAGGTCATTCCCCTGCTAAAATTGTAATTTTGTTATAGGTTGGTGACCCAAGTGTTTATAAGATGGGAGGCTTATGTGAATATTAGGCCGAAGAACCTAGATGTTAAGGCCAGTGAGCCTATTTTTGTATATGTAATTGTTCATATCATTAATAAAAATACATCATTGTGTGTGGACTGACCACAAAGAAAGAGTTATGGGGGAATAAGCTCCACTGAGAAGGGAAAGGGAAGGATCTAGGAGGCTAGGAAAAAGGGCTAAGATTGAGGGCTTAACCCTAAGGGAATATTATAATATATTTTCCTTAAAATACTGAGGTTGGGAAAATAACTCATGTTATCCTAAGTTCATGTGGGAAAGGAACACATGAGAAGTGGAGCTCATGTAGCCTCATGAGAACAAGTGTCTGATTTGGGACATGTATTTTTATATGGGAAATTAGTTCGTTGTGGGGGTTCTTCAACGATTCTTTCCATTCTCTCAATTCACGCACTTAGACACTGAGCATTCACACAACCATGCACTTCCTCCATTATTGACCTCTGCAACTTTCATGAAATCTCTTAAACTGGCAAAATCAATGAAACTAACATGTTTTTATCCCATGAAGAACAACATGAATGCGTAGTTCCTGAGCCAGATCGCCCCCTAGCCATTTGATGTTTCTTTCCAAGTTTTTATTTGGACTTGTGTGGCATACTATCATCACCTGATCCATACCCAAAGTGTTTTTTTGATTACCCAGACTGGATTGGCATGGAAGTTGGACTGAAGAAGCAAGTTGTCAAGTATGTGAGCAACTCTCTTTAGGTGAGAGATTTTTTTGGGGAAGTTATTTTCCCATAGGGAGCCTCATGGACATTGTAGTGCTATGAGACTTCATGTTGGGCCTATTGTTGAATCCATGGAAGGGGAGTGGGGAAGCCGAAGGAGTTTTGAGCAGAGAAGGGGCACACTCCCTGGGGTGGGATAGGCATGTGGGGAATGAAGTACTATAAGCTATGGACATGAATAGAATCCTAGGGATAGAATCCTTCCTTGAGACTTTTTAACCTCAACCTAGCCTAGGATTTCCTTTACCTTGGGTGGATTTTAGTCCCAGCTTGGGGGTGACCCACTCTTGATAGCTTGGAGCAACGTGGTCTAAGGATGGGAGGTTCGTGGAAGGTATACATGTAGTTGGTGGCCTTCTTAAATAGACAAGTACTTATTATATATGCTTAATTACATGATTTATGTTACACCTACGTTTATTTATTGTATGTTTCTGCATAATTCTGTGTGTGTTAACAAAAAGTAGATGCTTATTTTTAATGTATTAAGTATGATATTTTTCGCATATGAAATTGTTTCAGCAGCATGCCTCATATTTGGACATCAGGGATGCTACAACACAACTAGAGGGAACATAGCAACAAATGTAGTTGATAAATCCTCAATATTATATGAATAGGGATCACAACCAATCAAGGAAGAGAAGACACAAGAAAGTGAGGATGGAGATGAGAGTTAGGAACAAGGTTCATATGATACAAATCCCAATCAAGAGAAGGATGAAAAGGAGGGAAAATAGAAACAACAACAAGAAAAGGATATAAGTGAGGAATATAAGATATAGGAGTAAACCACCTCTCCAAAAAATGAAGAGAAGGTTGTGGATCCATCAACCACTTATTTTCCAGAGGAAAGGACAGAATAGGCAGTGCCAATAGAAAATATACTAAAGGATACCTCAACTCCTAAGAAAATTGTTGATATGTATACAAAAGTTGGGGTTGAGAAGAGTAGTAAGATAGACCATCCCCTCGAATATCCAAGAATAGATAAGACAATTGATAAGAAGACAGAGGAGTTGGGAGGTCAGACATCAATAATAGATAAAGGAAAAACACATATCCTGGAACACTTTCATACCCAAGGAAGCATGGGAAATATGTTGGCATGGGGTGATTAACCAATACCACATCCATTAGATTTTTTTTTTGATATTGAGGCCATAACTTATGAAAATAAAAGGAAAGTTTTGGTAAGAAGAAAAAGGAGGAAAATAAAGATGACTTTATACAACACTTTGGTTATGACTACCAAGGAAACTTTGCTAGAAACGAAGAAGGATAAATTCAGTGAAATATTAGGTGCAGGTATGGTCATATCTCATACCACCATTGTTGGATCCAAATAATATGAGATAAATGCTACTTCCATGAGGAAATAATTACAATCCCTTAGGCATCGAGTGGATTACTACAAGGATACCACACATGCAATGATAATCCTAAGAGATGATTTCTTAGAGGACCATGGAATATATAAGTTGGTTAGCTTGGATGTATTTATGGAAAACGTCATAAGATATTAAGAGGAAACCTATGGTTCTTTGCAGCACATAAGGAGATGTAGAAGTGGGCTAGGAGAACAAACAAAACATTGAGTCATATTGAGTACATTAGAAAAATTGAGAAGGTTTAAGGAGAGGAAGAGCATGGTATCAGAATGCTCATTGATGACAACATGGATAGGATATAGAGGAAAACATAGTATTAGGTTTAATACATTGTTGAACCAAAGAAAAATATGCATGAGATGTGGGATGAATGCCTCAGGAGTTGGAGGAAAATTGAATTGAAAATAATAGATATCTAATTTCCATAATTCTTGTCACCATACGATTTTCAAGACATCAATGACATAATGAAGAAAATCATAGATAGTGACCAGAAGTATGAGTTAGACGTTCAACAAATGACCACCTTAGCAGTGTTGATTATTCTCTAACAACCATTGGTATCCCTTGATACCATGTTGATATTCCCCTACCAAGCATCCAATAGTTAGATCAAAATAAAATCACTTTATCTACTAAAAGACCAACTAAGTAATCAACTAAACATGTAGTGGAAACACGTAGAAACCAATATGTTTTGGTAAAATACCACTGGAAAAAACCATGGAGGGAAAACTAGTCCTAATATGATTTAAAAGGTCCAATTAGGGCTCCCGTAATAGGAAAAATGGCCCACTAATATAATACAACTGCAGACAAACTTGACACAGTTTTCTTTGTCGTACAATGTACATGATTCATCTTCTTGTGACTCACGTATGTATGCAACTTTCTCCACTATTATCCATGTACATGTGTGGAAAAGTTTTGTACGACACACCCATTTCATGTGGCTTCAATCCCATGAAACCCACCTATGACTTCCTCTTCTCTCTCCTCCTTGGCCTGTATGATCTCTAGATGGAATTCCTTCACCACCTATCCAAGATATTGAATCACGGTCCTTTGTGATCCAACCCTCTCTGCATCAACACTTGGATGAAATCTCTTCACCCAACGAGTGAGATATCCTCACTCTCACACTAGAAAAAGTCCTTCTTCGCTATCTTCAACCTTGGTATCTCACCAAAGTCTCTCACAAGTGTATGATCCAGATGGATGTTGGTGGCCTCCCACCTATTCCAACTGGCTCATTTTGGCAGTTTTCCAGTTTTGCAGTTTTTTCCAAGTTTTTAGGTCCCTAACTTCCTGGGTCGTTTTGAGGCCCTAAACAACATTTTTAGGGATCTCCACAGTCAAAATATAAATAAAGATAGATTCTAAAGGAAACATGTGTATTCCTTGGAACGACCTTTCCAACGGGATATTGTGCGCCTAAAACAAAGATTGAATGCAAACATTACAATGCCAGAAAGTTGATGTACTAGCTTACCCCAACGAGGCTCACATGAGTTTTGGTGATTCATCTCCTAGGGTTAGCTTTTTAGATGTCTAGGGTTTTGAAATTCCTGTTTATTGTAAAAATGCTTGGAGAGAATCATTGTAACTATTTTCTTGTGAATGAGTGGAACCGTCACATCTCTTCTCAGAGATAGGTCACCACCATTATATCAAGCTTGTTTTTCGCTTCATTTTATAGTTTCAACATATTTTCTTATTGAATAGAAACTAGTTTTATTGTATCTCTGTTATTGCATCTATGTTATTATTGTGTCTCTATGTTAGTAATAATAATAATAATATAATGTATTCATTTTCTTTCTACTCATAAAATATGGATCAATGGTATTAGAGTGGTCTTCTCCTTGTCATTCTTAATGCATGTCCTCGACAAGGTTAGGGTACAAAGAATTGGGTCTCGTGCTTTTTTCTCTCGAGGAAAACATTTCTCAGACACCCAAGTGACCTCTCATGGTGGAAGAAAATAAAGATGACGGGACAAGAGATCCTTTCAAAATTTTGTTTGAGGAAGTCCTCCATTACACATGAAATTTGCACACCTAGGTACCTCTCCCTAAGTGTCGTAAAGTGTCATATAAGTTTCTCATACACCTTGACACCATGGAATAACCTATGTCACAATCCCTAGTCAATGTGGAGGAGGGATATATTACATGAAGGCCAAAATACCAAGTACACAAGAATTATTATTAATATTCATGGAAAAAAAATTGATTAAGTGTGAGAATCAAGTGCACATGAATTATTATTAATATTCATGGAAAAGAAAGTAATTAAGTGTGAGAATCCACCTCACATGTGGTTTCCTATTTTTTAGGGAAGGTGGAGGATCTCATGGATGGTTGAAATATTTCCTCCTTAAAATCCTTAGATATATTTCCTCCCCAAAATCCTTAAGAGATATTTTCTCCCTAAATATATTAGAGATCCCTTTCTTAGTGGATCTGATAAGAGATCCTCTCCATGGTGGTTAAGCCTCCAAATCCTATATAATGAGGGATTTCCATGGAGGAGGAGGGATAGAGGAGTTTAGAGATACCAAACTTATGATCTCATGAGAAGTGAGGGGAAAGTATTTTGAAGAATATAACTTATGATCTCATGAGGAAGATGTCATTTGGAACATCAACATTCTGTGTGTGGACTGTTTAAGCAAGGGTTTAGACAAGGAGAACTTGATGAAGCTATTGCACTCACATCTATGGTTGTAAGTATTCTTCATTATTGTTCATTCATACAATCAATGCTTGGCCTGTTTCTTTCAAACTTGTACTTATTCCATATATGTTTGTCTATAGTAGATGGATCTATGTTTGAGCTAATCTCAGTAGAGTAGGAAGTCTTTTGTGCTTTTGTTTGTCTTGAAGGACCTACCAAGGAGCTCAAGATTGAAGCTCATCTTGTACCTTGCAGGGAAAAACGATGTTCATAAGGTACATAGATTCTTCCTTATCTTTTGTTCATCAGATTGATTAGATCTAAAAGGAAGTTAGTGTCCATGTTAAGCACCTTCTATCTTAGAGTTAAGGGTCTAGCTCTCAAGAGGAGATCTACCTGTCCGCAGGGAGATTTTCCTACAACAGAAATTGGTGACTCCACTGGGGAGGAAATATGATTTGTGTTTCCTTTCCAAGATCTTGTCTTGGACCTTTTCCCACTAATTTGATATTCTCCATTGAATTTGGTATTCTTAGAATGGTTTGATTGCCTCTTTGTGTCATCATGATCACCCTGATTGGCTGAATTTTCTTAAATTTTTGAGTTTCTAGGAACTTTTCTGAGTTGATGAAGTAGAGCGTTCCCCTGCCTATGTTATCAGAGTGCCAACGCTCCCTTATGGTCTTACATAGAGTGTTATAATTCTCTGGTTCTCCTTACACCAGAGTGGTCCCCCTGTTTGTGAAAAATCCTCTAGATTTTCAATTTCTTGGGTTCGGTTTCTTCTTTTTACATTTGCTCAGGGTCTCATACTTTTAGTCCATCTTGGTATTTGCCTTAAATAACCTATTTTATTAGGATTCATCCTCTTTTGTTTTGATTTTTTGACATTTGTCCTTACTTTGCAATTTGTCCTTCATGATTTGGAGGCAATTTGTTGTTTTCTTCTTGTTTGTCTGAATGAGTGAAAACTTTGTAAGGGGTTTCGAAAGTCTTTTCTACTTTTCTTTCTGATATTTGAGTCATCTTGTCCAAGATCTTTCTCCTTCCTTTTGAGTATTTGTCTTTCTATTTCTTGTTTGATCACAACAAGGGTGTCTTTTGGTTTATGTGAAGTTTGCTTCCAGATTGCTTAAATCCCACAACTCTTGAAGTCCGATTAGCATAGGAAGCTTTACAGCTACTGGTTATCAGTCACATATAAACATTTTAGCATTGCACTTGGATTCCTTATTGAAGACTATTGCATGAGGTCATTTCATCTTGGTGTTTGACAGTGAAAGGAAAATCCTTCTCCTTCCCTTAATTAGACATTCATTGAAAGAAAAGATTGCTTATCATTTCTTATGCATGTTTTGGGAACTTAGTCATAATATTATCAGTATTCACTCTCATACACCTCTAAGTAAAAAACAACCACTAAAATCAATTCTTAACTAAAATTTATCATACTTTTTACATCTTTGTTAGAAAACCTACATTAGTTTAAGGTGTAGGGATTTGGAATAGGTTGAAAGGATAACTTTCCAAAGCTATCAAACAAACTAGTATCTTGTGGTAGGGAGAGTGAAATCCAATTGTCATATAGGATTTCTGGGATCCCCCTCTCACACAGGGGTTATGCACGATGTCGCACTCAGGAGAGCTATGGATATTATCCCCCTGTGGTTTGACTGATTGTAGTAGTCGAATTGTATTATGGGAGTCACTTGAAGGTATACCCACAATGTTGAGTGGAAGCATTTCAAGTTGATTTCGGGCTAGATACCCTGCCCTTACGTCCATACTGGATTGTCGATTGTACCCACTTAGAAGCTGACTGTGAATTGGTGACCTTAGTAGCCATAATATTTAGGGTCCCACAAAAGATGACGGTGAAGGGAAGTCTCACTGTACCTGGAACAGACGTTGGTCAAACTCACTCGGGCTCCTTGGAGGGTAAATCCACAATTACTATGTGGAATATTGCACCAAGGCATAAGTTCGTTAAGAAGGTCGCCAACGTAACTAATCCACCTGCTCTATCTGTGCCTCTTCCTATTTTGATCTCGCGATGTTGGATTTCATCACCAACTAGTGGTTTCATCGTAGGAAGGTTTGTTTGATTGATTTCTTCTCAGATTCATAACGTGTGTTGTTTGTTTTAATTAGTGGACCTTAGGTCGAGTCATTATTAAGGGTGTCAACTCCTGAGAGTACCAATGGAGGGACCCCTTGTCCCAAGGAACCTTACACCTTTCCTTCTTTTGGAAACTTTGGTCCTCCATATATTGCCACACTAAGTCTTCCAAGACTCATCATTGGATTACCAGTTTGGTTGCTCCCCACTCTAATGATCTCGAATCCTCCCAATGTTTCAACTGCACCTAATACTTTAGATGTCAGTACACCACCCACACATCAACCTCATGTCAATTTTTTTCCTTCTTCACCCATTAAGTCTCCTTCCCTTTCTCCTTCTTCGCCTAGCGAAAGATCTAAAGCAAGTATCCAGGTTGATCAGAAGAAGAAGAAGAGCCCGAAAAAGACCAAATCTCCAACAACATCTGATTTTGTATCCAAGAAACCAACTACTATTAATAGTATTGGGAGTGTTGATGAGGTCAACAATATTAAAATGAAGAATATGAAACCCAAATTCCCTTGCAGCCTTTGTAAGGGTGACCACTTTCTGAGGGATTTCCCCGGTCTTATCAAGGTCTTAGAAATGTGGTCTTCCACATCATCATCCCCTACTAGGTATGCTAGTGATGCCCCATCAACTAGGGATGTTAAGGTTTGTAAGAAGAAGACAACTGTCAAGTTTCCTTGCATGTTATGCAAAGGTGATCATTACTCTCACCTTTTCCCTCGTATGGACGAGGCTTCTTCTCTTTTGGAAAAGATTCAACTTCCAGTTGGTTATCGTAGGTTTTCCCCGGACCCATCATTAGTTGATGGAATGGTCAATATGGTTCTATCCTCGGTCAGTCCGGCTGATCAGATGGTCAATCTAGTTTCCTCCTCGATTGAACCACAAACCCAAGTAGTTGATCAAGTTCCATCATCGATCAGCCCCACTCTTTATCAAAAGAGTGTAACCTAAGTGGTCGATCTGTTTTCATCCTCGGTCAATCCCACTCTCCCGTTAAAGGCTAACACCAATGTGGTCAATCTGGTTCTGCCATCGGTTGATCCCACTCCTACCTTGATGAGTGCCAAAGTGATTGATCCAGTCCCTTCCTCGGTGAGTCCCACCCTTCATATGAAGAGTTCCAAAGTGGTTGCTTTGGTTACATCATTGGTAAATCCCACTCTTCCATTGAGGAGTGCCAAAGTGACTGATTCAGTCCCTTCCTTGGTCAGTCCCACCCTTCATCCGAAGAGTGCCAAAGTGGTTGTTTCGGTTACATCATCGGTCAATTTCTCTTCCTCTAAAGAGTGCCAACGTGGTCGATCTGACCCCATCATCGGTCGATCCTACTCTCCCTCTAGAGAGTAAACCCGATACTAACCACATTTGTCTCATTGATATAGAATCTACCTTGCCAAGGGGCATTCCTCCTTCTCCAAGTAATGAGGCCATCCTTTTTTATTGGGGTGTGCTAATTGGACCTCATCTTCCCTCTCACATTCCTTTATAGATTACAATACAAGTTTGTGGTCGGGACATTCCTCAAACGCTGATAGATGAAGGTGCGTCTATTATTATTTTATCCTTTGTTGCTTGGCATGATTTGGGTTGTCCTCAACTTGTGCCCGTTACAAAGAATCTGTTATCTTTTAACAGAAGAAACAGTCAACCTTTAGGGACCCTTCCTTAGTTTCCCATAACTTTGAGAGGGAAAGTTGTCTTTATTGATGTCATGGTAGTCTGAGACCCCTTATATTTCTCTTTAGTCCTTGGGCAGGATTATGTCTATTCCATGAAAGCTTTTGTGTCCACTCTTTTTCATGTGATATCTTTCCCCCACGATGAAAAAATTGTGACTATTGATCAACTTTCATTCATCGGTCCTGACTGGACTACCTCCCTAAATGGTTCTTATATGCATACAGTATCACCCCCACCGCATGTTAATTATGTGGCATCATCTCCCATGATTTCAACTTCTGATGATTTGGATCTAGTAGTGGACATGGTGATCTCTTCGGTAGGGCTGTTGGAGCCTGATCTCTTTACCCCTGTTGCGAGCCTTGACATGTCTTCCTTCCATAGTAATGTTCTTCCATCCAATGAAGATCTCTTGGAAGCCGTGACTGAGTCTTGTCCCTTGATGTGGTGTCCTTCCAGAGAATTATTCTCTTGGAATCCATGATCAAGGAGAAGCTACGAGAATAGTTTCTCTTCTCTGTAGCAAGCTCACTAAAAAATGAAACATAGGCTTTGAGCATAGTTTTCCTCTCTGTAGAAAGATCGTTAAAAAATGAAACAACAATCTGGGGATCGAACCTGAAACCCTGAGCATAGTTATTTTCCTATGTCAACTCATTAAAAAATGAAATAGTCACCTCTCTTGAACATTCGTTTCATCCACCCTTCTCCTTTTTCTCATCTAGTAGAGAAATTGGTGACAACCTCAAAGTCGCTGAATGAATTGAAGCTTGGAGGGCATGTCTCCAGCCTTTGATGATCATTCTAGATTTAAGACACTAGATTTCAAGATGGGGGCATACCGAGCTTAGTCTTTGTTCTTTCTCGTGCTCGTAAATATATGAGAGTGCATCCGGGTAAGATTTTATCTCTTTTTTCAAACCTGTATGGATACATGAAAAAGGAACCCCCTGGAGTCATCTTTAAGCTCTTTTCAGACTCTCTAAACATGAAAATATTGTCAAGTGATCTTGCTTCCTTTCACACTCGTTGAAAGGTTTGAACGGTCATCTTTCGAGTGGTAGTTTATCTCTTTTTCATCCTCGTGAGACTAACATTATGAAAAAGGACCACATTGGAGTCATATTTAAGTTATTTTCAGGCTCTCTAAATATGAAAAACCATCGAGTTTACCTTCTCTGGACTCATTAAACTATGATACACTAAAGGGCCCATATGGGACCAAACTCTTACTTCTTCTAGTTCGTTAAACAAAGGAAGAGGAACTTACCGAAGGTGAGTTATATCAAGCATGTGTTACCCTCCTCGAGCTCGTTAAATTAAAAAGAGGTACTCATCTATTTGGATGGGGAAAAAATTGAAGGAAGCAAGCCAAGAATTTTTTGAGAACATTACCAGTCACTCTTAGAGTCACCCTTGAACATGGCACTTTGTCTTTGTGCACATATTAATCCACTGAACCTTTGCACTGAACCAATCCTCTGAGTTTTTCTTACTCCTTTGGGTCACCTGACGAAAGTCACAGTATCCACTACATCATCATGTTTTGGTCCATGTCATGTTTCTATTGTTGTGCCTCAGTGTTCAAGGGAAGTATCTGCCTCGAGAGTCATCCATCACAGATACCTTGTCTCAATACTTATGTCAGTCCATGTTCATTTGATCTACCAAATTACATCTCTGTGTTTGTTTCATGTCGTTGATGGGGGATACATCAAGTCCCTCCTTCGACAAGTTTATTCATGTCGACTTCAACACATTATCCAAGAACTAGACCTAGAAACCAGTTAGTACTTTGGGACCTGCATGCCTCAATGGCAGGCCTCCTCACATTTGGAAGTGGGTTTACATGATTGAATTCTGATCAAATGATTCCACAAATGTTTGACTTCATCTCATCCATTCACATTCGTTGGCATGTACTAGAGTACCTTGGTAATCATTGACATCAATGGTGACCTCCCTCACGCTTGTTAATGGTTTACATCATTTACCGATAATCACGTGGTTTCTTCCATGTTCAACATCAGGACATATATTCACATGGTTAGATTCATACTACATTGGGATCAGTAAGAAGAACCTGGTTTGCGTGATCACTCTGATATGTACTTTTCCCAGGTTGCGACAGATTTTCTCTTGAACATTGACACATATACTATCACATAGATCCACTTTGTATTGGTCATGGCTATGTCTTTTCATCTCATAGATCCACTGTGTATTCTTCGTGGCTACGATTAGTTCAGGTCATGGGAGTATAGATCCACAGTGTATTTTCAGTGGCTATGCATTTTTTTTAATACAATTATTGATCCGCAGTGTATTTTATGGCGTCCATACCTTGAAAGTCTTTTATCACTCAAGGATAGGTATGCTTACCTTGGGTTTGAAATATGTCATAACATTTTTTTGATGGTTGTTTGTAGCTTCTACCAGGTTCTTAGAGTCCACACCCTTGCTTTAAAGATTTGTAAAGTGTTTCGGCCATCATTCTCTCTTCTGACCTCACACTTTAGGGGGCATTCTACTACACATGAAATTTGCACACCTAGGTACCTCGCCCTTAGTGTCGTAAAGTGTCATATAAGTGTCTCATACACCTTGATACCATGGAATAACCTATGTCACAATCCCTAGTCAATGTGGAGGAGGGATATATTACATGAAGGCAAAAATACCAAGTACAAATGAATTATTATTAATATTCATGGAAAATAAATTGATTAAGTGTGAGAAACAAGTGCACGTGAATTATTATTAACATTCATGGAAAAGAAAGTAATCAAGTGTGAGAATCCACCTTACATGTGGATTCCTATTTTTTAGGGAAGGTGGAGGATCTCATGGATGGTTGAAATATTTCCTCCTTAAAATGCTTAGAGATATTTCCTCCCCAAAATCCTTAAGATATATTTTCACCCTAAATATCTTAGAGATCCCTTTCTTAGTGGATCTGATAAGACATCCTCTCCATGGTGGTTAAGCCTCCAAATCCTATATAATGAGGGATTTCCATGGAGAAGGGGGGATAGAGGAGTTTAGAGATACCAAACTTATGATCTCATGAGAAGTGAGGGGAAATTATTTTGAAGCATCTACTTATGATCTCATGAGGAAGATGTCATTTGGAACATCAACATTTTGTGTGTGGACTGTTTAAGAAAGGGTTTGGACAAGGAGAACTTGATGAAGATGTTGCACTCACATCTATGGTTGTAAGTATTGTTGTGCTACTTATATGTTTAGTATAATGCACTCATTAATTATCAATATAGGATTCACAATCAATAGAGTTACAATACACCAGTAAGAAAGGTAATTTCTAATGTCATGAGTATAGAATTAAACTAGATTATGCATGCTAGAAACAAATCAAAATAACAAACTGCAATGTACTTTGGTTGTCTTTCATAGAGAGGTTGTCCACTCCATTATGGAACATGAAAGTATGAGATTGAATTGGTTTGACAGATCAACTCCGCTATCTGACCCATAAAACTAACTATGCAATCCACACTTCTGAAAGGAAATCACACATCAATCATTAAAGCATAGCATGGGTAGTTCAATAGTCAATATGTTGGTTCTGCTGTGGTTCACAATGAACTTCACTAGTTCTTATCCAAATAGTTTTGACTATTTCTGCCAACATCTATGATCACTTAAGGAAATCAAATTCATGAGAACAGAGCATATGAAAAAATAGAGCAAATAAAGATCTCTAAACAATTATATAATGGAAATCTTAGTCTAAGCTATACTTCTATCATCTAACAGAGTTAAAGCTTTACTAATTTAATGTTTACACTATTGGAAAATAAATGCTAATGCTAATCTACGAAGAGGATGACCTTTTTTGGGCGGTGGGCCCTCACTGCTTCAACAGGTCAGCTGCTGAAGTCTACAGGAGGCTTGTCTTCAACACACACATTACTCTCACTCACATTTCAAAACATGAAATCGAACTTTCGTTAAGAACTCAACTCATACTTAATCATAGATAATCAGAATATGGAGATAAATGAAATTCTATTGATCTTCACTCAGAATACGTTCTATGCTATCACATGTTGCTTCACATATTGGAAATATGCTAACTCTCCTACACTTCCCATCCTTGCCATGACTATTTAATAGTCTTAATCATGAAACACAAGGAGGTGAAGTGATTTGGAAATCAATCAGTTGTTAAGTTCAATCATTCGGTTACATCTTTAGCTTCATCCTCATGACATGAAGTTCATGAGGATGAGGCAATCAACAAACTATTCTTATCATATCCTTGCTAAAGAAAACAAATGTCCACTAATTGGCTTAGGCGAGATCTAGAACTGAACTTAGTGCATTAGGCTCTTCCATATTAGTACTGAATCATAATAGGTAGATGGTACCGGATCACGATAGTGCAGAAAAGGTGGTACCAGATCATGATAGTGCATGGTCGTTGGTACTGGATCATAACAGTGCATGGTCGTTGGTACCAGATCACAACAGATAGATGGTACTAGATGCATTTGGTACCAGATCACAACAGATAGATGGTACTGGATGCCTTTGGTACCAGATTCAGAAAACAATAGTCTTGGTGCGCAAGTACCGGATAGCTGAGCTAGTACAGGAACGCTAGATATCTAGAGGTCAAAGATTTAGATATAACAAATTGAAGCATTAGTACATGAAATATTTAATTCCCTAACTCAATAAACCACAATGAATTAACCATTCGTTACCTTATGACCTTATTACTGGAAATTGGTAGCGTTCTTGTCATTCACTCAAGCTTTAGGTAGGCCAAAAAGGTATAGGTGAAGAGTATAATAGAGTAATGGAGATCTCAATTTTGGGTCTCAACATTCCCCCATGCCAAAATCATTTCATGTCCTCATGCAACTGAAAACAAACCCAAAATTTTCAAAACTTGAGACTGTATTCTTTACTTTGGTGGATCAATGATGTTGATGGATGAGGCCTCTTCTTTTAGCTCCCTTTTGATGACCCTAACATATTGTAGGAGTCATAATACCTTCTTTATATTGTTAGAGGTCTCTTCATGGTCGTCTTGAAGTTGTTGGTTGGTTTCTTTTAATTTCTCATTTTCCTTTTTGATATACCTGTCTAAGAGTTGATATTCCTTTACTTCTTGTTGGAGTTCCTGATTTTGTTTTTGCAGTTCCCCAATCCTTTTCTTCATGTGTTCTTTTGTTAAAGTCTTTTTTGACTCCATCATCACTGGCTGGATACACTCCCTTTCCTCAACTTCCTCCCTCATCCCACATAAAGTAATAGTGGCTTTCTCCTCGGTCAAACTAGGGATGTCATCTTGGATTGGTAAATCCTCAGAAGGGGAGGTAAGATCTATTGGGTCTTCTGGTGTATGAGTACTGGATATTGTTTTTCCTTTATTTGCCATGCTCCTCATGGTTCTTTTACAAGGAGGTACCGAATCAGGGATGCTCACAGGCTTCCTTTTCTTCTTTTCTAATTGTGAAATGGTGACAGGGGGTTGTGCCATAGACTATTTACTTTTAGTTTCTGAGCTATGATTCCTTTTCTTCATCATTTTTGTCTAATGGCCCTCTTTATCAACTGCCACCGTTGAAGTCTCCAACTAATTTGTTTTTACCTTTTGATTCAGAGCTTTTAAAATTTTTATTGACCGCGGAAGAGGACCCTACTTTTTCATGTTGGATCACTGCCCTAGATGATGGTGGAGTTGTCTTATCCTTCTTGCTCTTTTTCTCTTGGGGTTCCTTTCTTTTCTTTGGAGCATGATGGGTTTCCTCCATAGGTTTGTTTTCTGTGGGAAGGTGTTGTGTGATAAGGGTTTTCCAACTAATCCTCTATTTCCTAAGTTCATGTAAAACTAGCATTTTAATGATACCTTGATGGTAAATGCTAGTCTTCTCTATTTTGGAGATGGATTTAACACCTCTTACCATTTTATTCAAAATCATCCATAGAAAATATGGAAAATCTATTTCAGGGCCTCCTTCAAAATGTAATAGAAGCATAAGATGATAAATGAAGGTCACAACATACCTACCTTCATAGGTGACAAATCGTTGAAGACTGGTAATCATTGGATGATATTCTTCCTTGATGTAGTTTCTAGGGATCCCCTTCTTCCAGTCAGGGTGCTAATGGTCTTCTTTCAAGAATTGTTGGCACATTTCTTTGTTGATTCCTACACATTTGAAGTATTTAGCTCCTCTTCTAGGTAGTCCTGTAACCTTCCTTAAGGTTGCTTCATTAATTATCAGTCGTAGATTGCCTATATGTGAAATATCTCCATCATAGCTCTGAATAAATTCATGAGATATCTTCTCATGCCAGCCTGTAAATTTTTCCAGAAATGACATCCACCCCGATCTAACATATTTTTCTTGACATAATTGGAACTCCTTGGTTTCCCTTAAAATTTGGAAGACCGGTTCGTGTCTACTAACCACCATCGTTATAAGTTGTGAGAAAAGGATCGGGTTGTAGCACAAGGGTTTAGTCAATTGATTAGGTAAGGGTTTGGTCTAGAAAGGAGTAGGCTCGGGACTGAAGAAAGCTCATGACAAGGGGGAATATTGTGACGTTGCTGGTAATGCGAATGGTAAGTTTAAGTGAGGTTGTCGTAAGGAAAAATTATGACCAGATGAGGCTTATCTGGATGGCTTCGTCACCAGATAAGCCATTTCATTTCTACCCATTACTGTAATGATGAGGATAAGACGTTGGATGTTCAAGGAATCATTTTGGGATATGTGATTGAACGTTCAGGTAGTGAATCTGATATTAGATCATGGTTCATAATATAGGACAGGTTTGAGAGTTGCTTAAGGATGGAATATATTTGTGGCTTATCATTGCTATGCCTGCTTCATATTTTGATATGATTTTTCCCCTTAACCATGTTCAAGAGCTATGAGAGTATTGATTAGGTTTAGGCATATGGATATGAGGGATGGGCACATGAGTTTAATACTAAGGTCATAAGATCTAGTATATCTTTTCATACTTATTGTAGTTTTATGAGCATAGGAAAATAAATACCATGTTACCTTTGATTTTACCATTGTATGATCAATTCTCATAACATGTGTGACTACTTGTAAATTGTGGGAATTCATCCTTTTAGACTGAGTCTTCTTGAAAAATTGGTACGGGAATATCCTATACTTTTGATATTCTTTGCTTATCTTCTTTTGTATTTGGTTATGCAGGGTGATCATGTAAGTCTGGAAAAGAGTTCTGAAGGGGCTCTTTGACCTTCCCCCATGATGAAGATGTTGTATATCTGTATGCAAGAATATTCAACGGTTTATATCATAATGGAGAAAAGATGATAAGAGCAAAAGAAACCAATCAAATTTTAGAAGTACATCTTATCACTTATCATATGATCTCATGCCAAAAAAAAAATGAAATTGCCCTTCTTTTAATGGATTATTGATAGAGGTAGCATTCAGTAGTGAAATAGGGGAATATATATATGTTTTCTAGAAGAACAGATCCCACCTAACTGGATTCAGATATTTACTATCATTGGATGTTATAGATAAATTTCATAGTATAAGTAGATTAGACTCCCTGGTTAGGGCTCCACTCTTAAGAAGTTTCCTTCTTAGATAGTGTAGGCTTTAGATGTCAGACCGGTAAGTTGACTTAGGGTGATTCTCAAATGGACATTTTCTTGGAGTAATTATGTTTTTGATTCATCTGGAGTTTTGTATCTCATGAAATCCAATAATGAACTTTACTCTTTTTGTCTTAGATGACAAAAAGTGAATTTTTCAATCAAACAAGTATAGATGAGACATTTTTCAACCATAACCCACTGCCAGCAAGCGTGTTCAGTACCCCGGTGGGGAAGTTGTGATAATTAGTAAGAGGTGCCTTCCCCAGACATAATGCCCCATTGCCAACAGGCCTGCTCAATACCCTGATGGGTTTTCCTAGTCATACCACAGACCGGTACCCGCTTCCAGTAGACTTGTTCATTATCCTAGTGGGTTAGTCTCTTAAACCCTTTTTCATCAGAGGCTTCTTGTCCATAGTCACCTATTTTGGTTTTTATTAAAGAGTGCTTTGCACGGTGATAGGGGAGGCTCGTCTGGAGACATGTTAAGCCCTAATATTGGCTCACTACCCCTTAATTGGGGCATATTATATTAGTAATGTTATTTTATTTATGTCGTCTTTAGACCATTAGTTGTAATTATACCTCATAGTCTCCTATATATACGAAGGAGACATTTTCATTTTGAATCATCTTGTACTTGAACATTTAAGTGGGGTAAAAGGAGGTTGCCCCCTCGAAGAGGCTCATTATCTGAAATTATCTCTATTTCAAGGCGTTGACTACTTTTCCTGAGGTTTTTCTATGCTATATTGATGTTTGGTTCTTAACATATGGTATCAGAGCTCAAGGTCTTGGGGTTTCACTGCTACATCTGAGACACCGTGGAATTTTCACTATAACTATTTTTATACAATGTTTCATAAGGAACGTATCGGAGGATATTTAGTATACGGATCAAGGTACGTTGGGTTAAAAATTCATCTCCTGAGGCCATACTTTCGGAGATACAACTTGTATAGGATAGGGTTCTGGAATCATCCTGAAATGAGTCATTGCAGAATTTTCACTATAAAACATTTTATGTAACGTTTCAAACCCTAAAATCCGGAGACCATTTAAATAAATTAGTAAGGTATCTGTGGTAAAACCTTCAACTTCTGGGTCATCTTAAATTTTTATATACACCTTGTGTAACATAGGGTATCTGACTAGTCCTATTGACTAGTCTCAAGAAGGTGTTCCAGGTAAAAAAATCATAACTTCTTTCTAGAGTATCCAAATTGTGTGGGACTGGTTTCATTGGATCATGGATAGTCTGTAGTATTTTGGGTGCAAGTTTCAGAAATTGATATCAATTATTTTGTGAGGGGAATGCTATACAAGTGAGATCAGACCTGTGGCATTGTAGAGAAGAAATATCAAAGAACTACCTAAACTAAAGTTTCATACCTAGAAGGACCGAAAATTGGGAGATAGAACAGAATAAATATTGTCTAGAAGAACCACCTCAAAATCAAGATTCAAAAGTGATACTTGGACAACATGCCACCAAAAAAGGGACCTTCTACACCAAATAAGCCTACAGAAAATCCTAATTGGACTCTTGATGAAGGTGAAGAAATGCATAGGGACATAAATGAGCTACAAAAGAATATGGATTCAATGGAAGCTAAGTTGATGGATTCAATAGAAGCTAAGTTGGATACTAAGATGGATGTCTTAAAAGGGGAGATCATGGAAGTATTGAAAAAATTCGTAACAAAGAAGACACCCGAAAGTGAAAATGCATCCCATGAAATTCATGATGAGGACACAAGGAAGGTGAATCAAGAATGGAGAAACTCCAACTTTTGTTTGAAGACCAACCACGTTCCTAAGATTGATATGATGAAGTTTGATGGCAAGGACCCAATCACATGGATAATTCAGATGGAGCAATTCTTTGATCTCCATAATGTGCCACATACACAAAAGGTATGAATTGCTTCTTTATATTTAGAACCTAATTAGTTTGTTTGGTATCGATGGCTTTGTTCTCACAAATCACTCGTCACTTGGAAAATTTTCATGGAATAAATGATATCACACTATGAGGATACAAGGAGCAATACCTTCTTTAGCCAATTGATAAATCTCAAGCAAAAGGGTTCAGTTACTGAGCACATTCAGAACTTCCAAAGATTGAATATAAAGGTAACCGATATTCCAGATGAGCACTTGATTGATGTATTCATAGGAACATTAAAGGATAAAATTCAACATGAGTTTCACCTTTGGGAACCCAAATAATTGGAGAATGCCTTTAAGGTGGCAAGAAATGTTGAAAGTAAAAATATGGCTATGGCTACTAGAAGGACCTATCCTAACATCTATAGAGAGAATAATGCTCCTTCTCCTAAAACACCTCAACCTACAAGGTTGACACCTCAACAATTGGAGGAAAGAATAGAAAAAGGTTTATGCTTTAATTGTGATAGCAAGTATAGTAAGGGACATAAGTGTGGTGAGAAGAAATTATTCTACATAGATTGTGAAGAGGAAGAAGAACAAGAACAAGAACCATATCAAGATGAAAACATAGAAGCAATTTCATCTGAAGAGTTGACTCCCAAGATATTGTGTAATGCATTAGCTGGAATTAGCACTCCTCAAACCCTCAAGATCGAAGGATACATCAAAAATAAAAAGTTAATAGTCCTAATTGATTATGGCATTACTCATAATTTCATTCACTATAAATTAGCCAAAGATCTCAATTGCTTTGTATATCCAGCGCCAGAGTTTCAAGTAATGATTGCAGATGGAGGAGCTATCAATTGCTTAGGAAAATGAAATAAGATCAATCATACTATGGGGGAATATGTAATGAATAGTCCAATGATTTCTATACCCATGGGTGGTGCAGATGTTGTACTAGGAATCCAATGGTTACAATCATTAGGAACAGTGGATTTTAATTTTCAAGAACTTTTCAT
>ML792462.1:117572-172409 GCA_009831015.1 Picea engelmannii | reverse complement strand
AGCAATCTCAGCAGCATAACAGTATGAAGAATTCCTTGAGAAAATGGTGGTCATTCATGGATTTTTATAGCCAAGCATTGGGTTATTATGCAACCTCTTTTGAATGTGAAAAGGGGCTCTTTAGGGCACAATTAGGTCTTTGACTAGCCTCCCCACGCAGATTGAGCTCGGATTTGATGTCAAATCGACTTGGGAGCCAATCCATTAGTGGTTGGGAGGCCGACCAGCTTCATAAATGCGTCATTTGGCAGGCGCGCGGGTTTTTCACCCCACAGCCATGCATATGCGCTCCAGATACGAAGACGTTGCGCGCGCGCGCGCGCTCAGTGGGTGCATAGCGCTTTTTAATTTTTTTTTTCCATTTTGCATAGTTTTGACCCTTTTGCTGTGTTGTGGGATTAATCCTTGTGCCATGAATGACTGTTTTTCTGTGTTGATGATGCGGAGTTCTTGTCGTCCTGTGCGGACGAAATTTCAGTGATAACAATTGGTTTATAAATGGCCCAAATGTCTATCTAATACATAGTTAATTAATGCATTATTTAATGTATTTAGACATCTAGGAATATGTTGATACTCAATATAATCAAAATAACATTCCAAGAGGTGAATTCGTAAATATACCCGTAATAAAGTAGGACTTCGAATAGCATAGACATTACTTAACTGTAGTACTACTAGCTACGAATCGAGTCGTATAAGAAAGTGACGGATATCGAGCGAGATAACATCAATCAAAAATTTGATAATGATGCTATACTCTACAATATTTTTGGTTGCATGACCGAGACACACACCTCGTAGAGTGATAAGTTTGTTTGTAGGGGATTAAATTTCCCAAGCAGCAGAAGCAAGGTTCTGAGTACTACGACTAGCGCCACCAGTGAAGCCAATGTGGGGTAGTGAAGACTCTGACATCTAGAAACCAAACATAATGTAACATAAGGGTAGAGACCAAATAACTAAAAAATAATACATTAGTAACACACAAGAAGTATGATACGATAAAATACAAGTACTCATGCATTGGTGATCTTAGTCATAATACTTCTTTAAGTACAACCCATTTCTGGGTTCACTTAAAGGGATACCATCGTAATCTACTAACTCATAAGATTCTTTCTCCAGCACTCGTCTAACGATGTAAAGACCTCACCACATGGCTTCGAATTTTCCAGCTCCTAGCATATCCTGATCTTGTTCATAAAGGAGAACCAGATCTCCTTCGGAGAAAATGCGAGGCTTGACATGTTTGTCGTATTGGGCCTTGACACATTTCTTCTAGGCTTCTATGACTAAGGTCACGTTGTGTCAAGTTTCATCTAATTGCATGAGATATAACAGACGTTCTTCTTCGACAGAAGTGTTTGGTAGGAGTTCGACGGCTAATTTTAGGGAGGGTATCTCACATTCAATCGACAGGATGTCTTCTAGACCATAGACTAACTGGAATGGTGTAAACCCGGTAGCAGACTTAACAGACATCCGATAAGCCTACAATCCTAAAAACAACATTGTGTTCCAACTCATTTTGTGAATCCCTATCATTCATCGAAGCATGGTTGTGAGAACTTTATTAACTGCTTCGACTTGGCCGTTGGCTTGTGGGTAATAGGGCATTGAGATTTCATGGAGAAGACCCAAATTTTCAGTGAGTTCGGACATCATGAATTTTCTAAAGTGGCTACCGTGATCGGTGATGATATCCTGAGGAACACCAAAACAAGCTATGATGTGAATGAATATGAATAATGTTTCGGTCTTTCCGGTGTTGTCAAATGTCGGCATCGCCTCGGCCCATTTTGCAAAATAGTCTACGACTACAATAATGTATCCATTCCCCCCGATCGAGTGAGGGTGACATGTCATGAAATCGATACCCCATTTTTAAAAAGGACCGATGGAGACCACAGGGTGAAGAGGAGCAGGGTGTGATCGTATTTTATGGTTGTAGGTCTGGCAAGCGTGGCACTTTTGGACGACAATTATATAATCGTTGAATAATGAAGGCCAAAAATACCCATCTCGCAAGATCTTTTGGGCAGTAACATACCCAGACATATGACCACCACAGGCTCTAGAATGACAGTCATTTAGGGATTTCCTAGCTTCATCAAACGTGAGACAGTGTCAAAAAACTGAGTCAATCCCATGACGATAAAGAGTATCACCGAGGATAATATACTGACGGGCTTGGTAGTGTATTCGACGATGGTTAGTACTAGACAAATTGGGCCGAAAAGTCTGGGTTTGGAGATATATGATGATATATCTGTACCAAATATCATCGAAACTAATCAGGAAAAGGGATTCATCAGGTAATGAATCGACTGTTACCTTTTCTGTCTCAGAGTAGGGAAAGTTGCATATCAACTCGGAAAACACTAAGGATATCTTGGACTTAGCGCGTTCAAATTCCAAGTCAAACTCCTGGAGTATCATGATTTGTTTGGAGTATTTTCCCCCTAGAAGTTGACGTGTGAGAATATGTTACATAGGGTTGCAGTTAGAAATTATTGTAGTCTTGCGAGAGAGGATATAGTGCCGGAAACATTGAACTACTTGGACAGCTACCAAGGCCAGTTTTTCGACATGTAAATACTTGGTTTTGGTAGGATTTAGGCTTCGAATCAAGTAATAGATGACATGTTCATCATGAGAATCATCCTACTAGACAAGAACCATAGCGATGGTGTAATCCGAGGCTGTGAGGTAGAGAAAATAATCGAGACTATAATCGGGGGGGAAGAGAAGCAGAGCACTTGTTATGGATAGTTTCAGAGCTTCAAAATCTTTGCTTGCGATGGTATTCCATATGAACTCGAACCCCTTTTTGAGTAGTCACGTAAATCCAAGAGTTATCTCGGCATAGTTCAGGATGAAATGACAAAGAAAAATTGCTTTCCCTTGCAAACTTTGTAACTAGGGAAGCGAAGGAGGAGGGACATTGAGAATTTCATTGAACTTCAAAGGATCTACCCTGATCCCTTGACATGAAATTATAAATCCTATAAGTCGGCCCGATTCTACACAGAAAACGCATTTATGAGGATTCAAGCATATATGATAAAACCGACATCGGAGGAAAATGGCTCGAAGGTGTATGGGATGATCGACCTGCTGCATGGAATGAGCAGCTAAGTCATCAAGATATGGCTACATGATGTGCTTGATATCATGGAAGGCATAAGACATAGTGCACTGGAAAGTTGCACCAACATTTTTTAGACCGAAAGGAAGTTTCCGATAAGAAAAAGTTCCCCAATGACAAATAAAAGCGGTTTTGTGTTGATCCTCAGGAACAATATTGATTTGATTATATCTGGACAAACCATTCATCAGAGAGAAGAATTCACTTCCGGCACAATCATCGACAATCTGGTCGACGAAGCGGGTAGGAAATTTTTCTTTAGGACATGCTTTGTTAATATCCCTATAATCAATGCACACATGAATTGTGCCTTGTTTCTTGTCAATCGGGACAAGATTGGAAACCCAGTCAGTGAGAGCCACCAGGTAAATAAAGTCATCTTTGATAAGTTTCTCGACTTCAAGCTTGATAGAAGCTTCTTTACATGGGTAGACCAGATGAAGGCGTTGCTAGACGGGTTTAGCATTTGGGTATGTCTTAATCTCATGTATCACAATGTCGGGGTCAATACCCAACATTTCTTTATAGCTCTAGGTGAAGACGTCACGAAATTCTTTGAAAAGTGACTAGTAGGTGATGATTTCATCAGGGGAACATGAAGCTCCGATATGCACATTTTCGACAATTCCAGGTTTGATGGATATGTCGAGGGGAATGGTGGGTGATATATTGCTTAAGTTCCCTTTAGAAAACACATCGTGTGTGGACTCGAGAATGGTGGAAATGATGAAAACGGTTGACGGGGTCGAGATCCGTTGGTAACTCTCAATGGTGTTTTGTTCCAAGAAGAGGATGGAACGATGATGCCCATCGTCCCAGGGGGTATCTTCCATGACAGACATAATCATTTCATCTGTAGGAAAAATTACGCAGAAAGGATCTTGAGATAAATCACCAAGAGGGGGGGTAGAAGGGGTTGTTGATTGAATGGCCTGGTAGGCATATTCGATCGGACTCAAATGCATTTTATTTTCGTAACAAAGATGATTGTCGAGGTCGGGTATCGTCCATGGTTCATGAGATGCAGGGGTTCCGTGAATAGAGGTGGAGATCATGTTGATGGAAGCGACAGACAGATGTGGAACATCAGGTGGTGGGATGGGGAAGCTACCCATTAATGAGGAATCTTTAAGAAGACCCACACCTACATTCTTGTATACGGGGGGGGCGGTTGGCAATGAACGGTACGTTGCCAGTACATGCATCTGAGTTAAAGAAGGCTAATTGGTCGACGGTAATTACCTTTCCTTGATGTGGAAAATGTACAACATGAAAGAGTCGACACAACTGCGTGCATGGAATCAATCCAGCTACGACCAAGTAGAAGGTTTTGATCGAGAGGAGCGTCAAAGACTTCCACTTCAACTTGGACCATTTTTCCTTCTAACATGATTGGCAATGAAGGGAGGACACCGTAAGGCTTAAAACCTAAGCCATTAAAGGATTTGAGTGTGTTGTGGGATTCAGTCAAAGAGGGAGAGTCGATGGCTTTCCAAAAGGTAATAGACATGACACACATCGAGGCACCCTCGTCGATAATGGTTCTACAAATGTTTTCGTCGGAGACAATAACTTGTATTTAGAATGTGAGTTGAGGGGGTAACCTTGGAATGTAATCTTCCAAGTCAAAAATTATTAAATTTGTATCTGTGGGGTCGATTCCACTGATAGCTTTCAACAGTGCCTTCTGTTGTGTAGGAAAACTTTGAAGGACTTCGAGGGATGACATCACAGATGGTGCTTGGGCCAGATATTCAACAATGTTGTAGTTCTGGGCAGCATGGGCATGAGGATTGAAAGCCGATTTTTGAATGACGCCCTTTGGAGGAGGGTAAAGGACTGTGTCGAGGCTCAGTCATTCGAGATGAAGAGGACCATTGGTAGGTGGAGTCGTGGGAGATGGTTGGACCAATGAAGGAGGTATAGCATCAACCTTCTCTTTAGAGGAGGAATAATCTTTGGCTCAAGTGGTAAGCGCGATGTCATTTTTCTTTGAATCTCCTGTACACATTAAGACATAGGATGTATCAAAGGGGGAGGGTTGATCACGAATGACCAATTGGGCCTATTTTTAAGAAGGGAAGGGTTGTGACAATACGACCAAAGTGGGTGGTTTCGGGGTCCCTTGAAGGAACTTATTAACCTCGGCTCATCATGGACAATCCTTAGTGTAGTGATCATCACCACAAATAAGACAAGGGTATCGAGGTTTGCGCTTTTTCCTATCGTCAATAGGTGGTGTTTTGGTTCTTTCTGCTTGTGAATTATTTTTTTCCTCCTTATTCTTACTCTTTCCTTTTCTAGATTTGTTTTTACCAGTGGGGGTAGATTGAATGGCATTTAGCTCAGAAGTCTTGCCAGTGGGAGAGGTAGGAGACAGAGCATTTTGAACATTAGAGGAAATGGGTTTGGGGTTGTTGTTGGAGGTTTGGATAGAATGCGGGTGGGCATGGAAAGTGCCAATCACACTATCGACCGCATGAGAAGAAACAAGAGTAGTTGAAGTGGCGGAAGTAGAAGGACGAGGTGCATCAGGGAGTAAGTCGTAAAGAGTACCCATTTGTGAGTAAACGAGGTCAAGGTATTGAGCACGACTAATGGCCTGTTATTCTGTGACAACTCCACCTATGGCGATGTCATGATCGATGTCATTCACAAATGATTTTGTGAACCATTCTGCCAGCAACTCATCGGGGAGTTCGAGTTTGATGAGACATCGTCTCCATTGCCATTCATGAATGTGATCGAAGATATGAGTGGCTTTGGGTTGTTTAAAAGAGCTCAAAATCTCGGTCCCTGTTTCATAGTGAATCGGTAACTGGTAGTGGGTGACGAAAGACATAGCAAGGGTGTTGAAGTCAGTGAAGAAACCTCATGGTAATTCTATATACCACTTCGCGGAAAAACCCGTGAGAGTTCGTTGAAAAAGGTGTAAACGAATAGATTCATCCATCAAGGAATTGGATGAGAACCAAAGATGAAAATTCATTACATGATTGTTCAGGTCCTCTCCCGCTTTTCCATCGAATTTAGGGATGTCAAATGGTATTTTGGCTGGTATGGCAGACCATTGGGGAGAGTGACGGATTGGATCGTTGAAAATCCTCGACAGATCTAGGAGGTCCAAAGTGGCTAAGAAAGGTAACTGTTTGTTCACATGTGGGTACTGGTGGCTTTGGGGAGGGAGTCCCATCGACAAACCAGTGGGACCATAAGCAATCTGCATATAATGCGAAGACCCAGGCAGATTTGGTGGTTGTTGTGGAGGAAAGTAGCTCATGGGATTATATCCTTGAATAGGGGTGTGGGGTTGAGCATTCGAGCCCCAAATAGGATTTGACGTACCTGGATATGGTTGGCCTATGCTAGGGTGTATAACGGATGTAGCTTGAGGTTGTTTCCCCCTAGTCGATTGAGGATTATGTTGTATCAGATGATTCCAATATTGGGCCAAGGATGGAGGTATGTTCCGTCCATAGGGTGGGGTCGGTGGGGGTTCTTCTCCGATCGGGGGTTGTGTTCCAATCAGGGGTTGTGTTCCAATCAGGGATTGTGTTCCAATAGGGATTTTCCTTGCAAGGGGGGGTTGATTTGGCCCACCTTGGTGAAATTGTCCACCAATAGGAATCTGGTAATTTGGTGTGAATGACAACATGGTGCCACTAGGATCAGCACCTCCGATAGAGGATGGAAAAGGTCCTCTGAAAGGCGGTGAAGGAAGTGTCGAAATGAAACCGGGAGGAGAGTTCCCAGAAGAAGAGGGACCACTAGGAGTTCTGGATGTGATTTGCATAGGAACGGGAATAGAGGCATTCAATGCATGGTATCTGGGTGGAAGAGTCAGGTGACTCTGGGCGAAAATGGTGTGCCAATAGGCATAGATGATTTTAGGGGCTAAATTTCACTCATGGGCTAATTTTCCATGGTTTTTCCAAAAATGAGATTCATTATTTTTTTTAAAAATCGCCCAAATTCTATAGGATAAAATTATTTTACCTTAAAAATCGCCAAAATTTTATAAAAACTATATAAAATACTTAGAAAAAATAATATTTAAAAAAAATATCGCCAAACATTTATAGTTGACATATGAAGGATTAGTAATATTCGCCAAGGTTTCTACATTTTAAAATAAATTTCCATCCTTAAAATCATCCCTTCCAATAGGGTCTTGGCTAGCTGCGGTAATCCCAGTGTGAGGACTCGTAGTATCTGTGTAATGGACCATTTGTATAGAGAGAGTCAAGATGTGGTTAGCTTGTGGAACTTCTGTACCAGGAAAATAGTAAGCAGTAGTAAAAGGTATTGCATCTGGGTTAGAGGTTTTGGGGAACGCAGGTGAGATGGTGATAACAACGCCTGCTCTTAAGCCAAAGAGATCCTGTCTAAAAATGCCAATAGTCCAAAAAGGATCTTGACCCTCAGGTCCCGGAAAAGGTCCAGTCGATGATTCATAAGACAAAACAACTAAGTCTCCAGAAGAATTTACTTTCATAATACGTCTCTCAGAGTCGGGATGAAGTCAAAATTCCTCTCAAGAATTGGTAATTCGGAACTGTTCTAGAGAGTCAATTCTTTCCACTTGTGGAGTGGTGAGGTCTTGGACTGCACTCTATTGAGGAGAGCCCTCCGATGAGATGGTAAGAAAGGGTTGAGAACCTTCCAGATTTTCTGGGGGTAAGCCCTGCATTCTACGTGAATGACATGGAGGGTCAATTGTGAATGAGTTAAAAACTTACGAAGAAAATTCTATGGTCAACTTGGGTAAACAAATAGCATGCGCTAGTAAAAAATCTAGGAAACAACACCAAGCAAACAAGACCTTCTAATTCCGAAGTCACTAGTTGGTGATGAAAACCAACATCACAACAATGAGATGAGAAGGAGTTGGGATAGGGTGGAAAAGTTGCATTGATGACCTACTTAATGGACTTACACCCTGGTGCAAGCTCCCACACATAATCATGGGTATACCTTCCAAGGAGCCCAAGTGAGCTTGGTCCACGTCGATTCTAGGTACCGTGAAGACTTGCCCCTTCACAGTCACCTTGTGTAATACCCTAAGAAGATAGGCCACTAAGGTTACCACCAACAACAATAAATCCTGGGGGGACAGTCAACAATCCGATCCACACACAAGGGCAGGGTATCTAGCCCGAAATCAACTTGAGAGGATTCCACTCATCATTGTGGGTATACCTTCAAGTGACCCCTATAATACATGCAATCTCTACACAGATATCAACAAAGCAGGGTGAGTAACTCTGTCAATATCAATGTGACCTCGGGTTTGACCCTTGTGTGAGAAGGGCTTCCCAGAACAAAATGTTGCAAATGGAATTTGACACTCATTACCACAAGATGCTATTGTGTGTTTTGTACTTTGGAGAGTGTATCTCTCTGCCTTATTCCAAATCTCTAGCCTAGCTAATGTTGGTGTAATAGAGTCCTAGAAAAGAGTTACTAGTTAAATTTTAAAATTCGCGTGATATTATTAAAGGTTGTTGTTACTCAAAGGAGACGAAAATGAAATCGATGTTGTGTGAGACTCTGACCCAACAATGCATAGGAAGGAATGAAAAATATCAATTCTTGTTCAATGAATCCTATTTACGGGAGGGAAAGAGGATTTTTCTGGAACAATCTTGCAATACGATATATAATCTTCTTTGAAAATGCAGTATCAACAGATCACGACCAATACCAATTCTCTATTCATTCTATTTCAACAATTGGATGCCAATATTTTCAAAATATAAAAATTGCTTTTAAAAATAAAAATGTTTTTTAGAAACCAAACAACAGTGGTGAAACTAAGAAAAACTAGCCACTAATGAAAAGAAATATACAACAAATCCCAAACCAATATTTCAATGAAGACAAACATAACAAGCAGACAAGACTAGTCTTTTCAAATGCATGAGGGCAACAATTTTCCAAGTAATGAGCAATTGAGAAAGACAATTAATCCCAACTTTTAAATTGATCATCGGTTCCCAACCAAACAAGCACTCGGATTTCAGGACCAGAGATTATATCCATGTTAAGAAAATCTGAAGAGATAACAGTTGAGAAAAATGAACAAGAGATTTCGATTTCCGAAGACTAATCATTCACAAAATCCGAAGTCAAGAAACAATCAATCAGTGGCCCAAGAAGTTCTCTTCAGACACACATACAAATCTGGGTATCTGGACATACAAAAGACCTTAATCTCAAAATTTTGCAAAATGGGTTTGCAGGAAAGCAGTTGTGTACAGTGCGAGAATGGAGAATTCTCACAGGCTAGTCACAAGCAGAGTGCGAGATGTTCGCACTGGACTGCACAGTAGGGTGCGAAATCCAATAGTTCTCGCAGGCAATAGAAGGGTTTAGTGTGAGAGTGACTGAAACTAAGCAAAATTTGGAAAAAAGATAAAAATTTTGACGGAACCTCTGGACCCAGAGAGTCTGTCAGGGTCTCCTCAAGACTCGGAGATTGATAGAAACGAAAAATGGTAAGGTAAGAGCAAATGGCCAAGTAAAAACACCAAAAATCACCAAAAAATGGGTTGCATCCCCAGTGGAGTCACCAATTTTTTTATCAGACTAATCGGTAGGTGTAGACACTAACAAATCTCCCTAGATCCACCTGGATCTAGAACAAAATAGGACAGGACATGACTCTTTCTCTAAGTTGTGATCATTGAATCTTCTAATAAGGAGGAATAAGTGACATACCTTTATATCGCTTCCTTAGGTCTATGTTGCTCCCGCTTCGCTCCAGTTCTCTTGTGAGGTTGATTCCAAGACAACACAAACCAACCAAAGTGAAGATAGCGAAATGTATTCAACATCAACTTATGCATATGATCAAGGAATTACACAATAAAGTAAGAGTGACTTTATGGGAAAGAGACGTGTCGTTGTATCATATTAATTGAAAGTAGAAGATACAACCTGATCACCTTGATGTCGCAAGCTTCCTTTCAATGAACCTTGGTTCCAACACACACACTTGCTTTGTACTTGCATAAAAAAGATTCAATTCCTTTTGATAGACCAACTAGAGTCTTCAAGCCTCTGTCCAAGCAGGATTCTTCACACAATTCTTTCACCAATTCTCCATTCAACATTGCTTAACCTTTTCCATGAGAAACCTTTCACTATATAGGAGAATGAGAGATGGTTACATGGATGAGGATGATCCCATCAAATTTGAGAAGTCAGTAAAATGAAAACCATATGAATGCCAACTCATTTTCTAGAATATTCCCTTTTAGAACCCTCAAGACCTCTTCTCTTTTCCAAGCTTGAAAATAGGTTCGCACCTTGTGTATGGAGAAAACTGTGAGAATTTCACACCCTAGGTGTAGGTGGCCTATGAGAATGAGGGATTCTCTCACCCTAGGTCATATGTATCCTACAAACTTACTTTGAAAATATGGCTTTTTGGAAGGAGACAAGATCCACTTTTCTCAGGCAAAAATTCCTTGTTGGGAGCCTGAATACACCATTGTTAATACTTCACCAAGATGACCAAAATCATGTGTAATAGTTGTCCATAAGAGAATGACCTAAAGTTTCCTTAGGGTACTAGTACATCCTTTGTCATAAAGTTTTGGTAGTGTTCCCATGGTAGAGAGTGTTCATATACTCATATGTTACTCTTTAATAAGATAATCCAATGAATACTATTGAAGTCTGGTTAGGGTGAGATAGTTGCTTATAGGCTAATATATTTTTTTTCTTTAAATCATGCTGAAATACTGGGTAAAGGAAACTTCTAGTCTTTGAAGTGGATTATGGTTCTTTGAGCACTCATAGGTAAAGAATGTGTTCCTCTTTTTATTTTGTTTTTAAGCAATAGAACCAAAAGAGATTAAAGTTCTTCTTAGCAACAGAACCAAAAGAAATTAAAATACTTCTCAACAATATAACCAAAAGAAATTAAAATACTTCTCAGCAACAGAACCAAAATAAATTAAAATACTTCCCTTTAGTTGCCAACAAAGCCAAAATAAATCATTGCTTCACAAGGGCTGCCATTTGGTACTACATTCGTCTCCTTGGTTCCATCTTAAGTAGTTGTTTGCATGGATTTGTACTTCAAATTAATTGACATAAGATTTTGAAATATGCGTAGTATGCTTTGTCAATTAGGTAATATGTCTTGATAGTACTATAGAAGGACAGACTCTGGTACCAGAATGGTACCGGACCAAAAAATATTTTTTGGTACCGAAGCAGAACAGAACATTGTTGATGCCTACAAATGATGTTTTAACAAGTTCGTGAAGGATCAAATAGATTAAAAATAAAATTTCTTACAAAAGAAACAAAAATTTGCAAAAGTAAAACAAAAGGAGGTAAGAGTCTCTTGTTACCTTCAACTTATTAACAATATTTCATCCACACCTATGTACAAAATGTTTCAAATAAACCAATCAATCAATGTGGGTCAGTAGGAGGATCTCCTTCCTTACTCATCATCTGCATGTCTGAATTCTGTAATATATGAGTCAGGAATTCTTCTTTTGACAGAGGCTTGTTGTAAACTCGCAACTGGTGACCATTCACAAGTAGTGGTGTTTGTTGTTCATCAATTGTGTTTATCCTGATTGAACCATTATTGTATATAGTGTCAATTTCATAAGGTCCCATCCAATGGGTGGTTAACTTACCTTTGAAGTTCTTGAATCTGTTTTCATACAATAGGGTCCAATCTCCTTGTAGAATTTTTTTTTTTTTTGAGATACTTGTCATGCCATTTTGTTCTCTATTCTTGAATGAGGGTAGTCCTTTGAAGTGCTTCCTACCTGGTTTCATCCAACTCATTAAGCTACAAGAGTCTTTGTTGTTGGGCTTCATCCAAGTTCATGCCAACTTGTACTGCAGTCCTAAAGGTTTTGATCTGAAATTCTATGGGAAGAAGAACCTGCTTCCCATATACTAACTCATAGGGTGTATGTCCTATTGTATTCCTCCAGGTGATTCTATAAGCCCATAAGGATTCTAATAATCTGTCAGCCCAATCCTTATGGTGGAGTTGTACTGTTTTGGTAAGAATGGACTCAATAACTTTGTTGGTAGATTCTACTTGTCCATTTTCCTGTGGATGATAGGGTGTAGATTTCCTGTGTTTGATTTGGTACTGTTCTGTAACAACTTTGACTAGATGAGAGGTAAATTGAGTTCCCTGATCAACCACAATTTCTCACGGTACACCAAATCTAGTAAAGATATCATTAAAAATGAAATCTACCACTGATTGTTCACTTGTAGTCGGTAAAGCTTTTGCTTCAACCCATTTAGTCACATAGTCAGTGCATACAAGTATATACTTTTTCTTTTTAGATGCAGGATTAATGGGCCCTACAAAATCTAATGCCCATTTATTGAATGGTTCAATGATTACTTGGTATTGAAGTGGCATTTGGTCTCATGCAGTAAGCTTACCTATTCGTTGGCATTCATCACAATTGGATACATAGGTTTTAGCATCTATAAAAATATGGGGCCAATAGTAACCTGATTGCAAAACTTTGTAAGTGGTCCTTTTGTCTGCGAAGTGTCCTCCACAATGGCCATCAGGGCAGGGTTGTAAAATATCATGAATTTCATCTTCCCTTACACATCTCCTGATTACCAAATCTGGTCCTGTTTTGTAGAGGCAATCATCGTGCCACATGTAATTTGCACTTAGTTGAATTACTTTCTCTTTTTCTCTAGGAGACAATTTTTGAGGCATCTTCTTTGTCACAAGATAGTTAGCGAAATTTGCATACCACGGAGTGAATGTAGAAATAGCAAATAAATTTTTGTCAGGAAAGGCCTCTTCTACTGGTGCATTATCTCTTAGATGAATCATTCTAGATAAGAAATCAGCCACAAGATTATCTTTACCAGGTCTATCAATAATGTTGATATTAAACACTTGTAATAATAAGAGCCATTGTGTAACTCTAGTATTTGTTACAGGTTTGTTCATTAATAATTGGATGGTTGAATGATCAGTGTGTACAAAAGCTTGATATCCTGTAATATAGCGTCTAAATTTATTGATAGCATGGAGTACAACTAGCAATTCATTTTTTGTGACCATATAATTAACTTTAGTTGGAGACAGATTCTTACTGACGAAGTAAATAGCATAGGGAATTTGATTTTCTCTTTGTCCAAGGACTGCCCCAAGCATTATGTTTGAGGCATCGGTATAGATGTGAAAAGGAAGGGACCAATTTGGTCCTCTTAATACAAGGGTAGTTGACAATTTTTGTTTTAGAATTTCAAAAGATATTTGGCATTCATCATCCCACTTAAATTCGAATTCTTTAGATAATAATTTGAATAAAGGGGTAGCTAGGCTTGTAAAATTCGGAATGAATCTTCTATAGTAGACAACATGTCCTAAAAATATATGGACTTCCTTTTGAAAGGAAGGTATTCTGATTTGTGTGATGATATAATTTTTTGCCGGATCAACTCTCATGCCAGAACAGAAAATGTGATATCCCAAAGAAATACCTTTGGTGAGCATCATTTTTTATTTTTCATTACTTAAGGAAATATTAGTTTCCTTACACCTAATCAAGACTTTTTCTAAATTAGCCAATTCTTCTTGGAAGTCTTGTCCATGGACTGTGAAGTCATCCATGTAGACTTCCACACAATCATTGGTCAAGTTAGAGAAAATGGCTAGGACAACTCTTTGAAAAGTGGTTGGGGCATTGCAAAGTCTGAAAGGGAGCACCCTATAAGCATATGTGCCCCAAGGGCAGGTGAAAGTGGTCTTTTCCTGGTCTTTGGGTGCTATTTGTATCTGGTTGTAACCACTAAACTCATCCAAGAATGAAAAATACTTCTTTCCGGACATGGTATCTAGCACCAGATCAATAAAAGGTAAGGGAAAATAATCCCTATGGGTGGCTTTGTTTAATTCCCAGAAGTCTACACATATCCTCCACTTACCATTTTTCTTGGGAACTATGACAAGTGGAGATACCCATTGACTATCTGAAATGGGGTATATGAGATTGGCTCGAAAGAGTTTTTGCAATTCCTCTTTTACAATATCTTTAAGGGCTGGATTCATCCTTCGCTGAGGCTGTCTAACTGGTCTGATTTGGTCATTAGTGTAGATTTGATGTGTGCATGTGTCAGGGTGAATTCTTTTCATGTGTACATAATCCCATGCAAAGGCATCAAATTGTCTTTGGAGCATTTCAATCACTTGTGTCTTTTGTTTTGGTTCCAAACTAGAGTTGATATACAAAGGTTTTCTTGGGATAATCTCAACAAGTTTAGTAGTTTCTTCCTTATCTAAGGAGGTTGGTGATAAAGTGTATAATTGAGTGATATTAGGGTGTCAAGTTTGTTGAAATTCAGAACTAAAAATATGTGACAATTCTCCAAAAGACCTTGGGTATTCAATGCAATTTGTGTCAGCCAAAAATAAGCTTAAGACTTGTTCATATGATTTTTCTTGTAATCCTCTTACTTGTTCAAGTGTTAACAGAGGTCTGATGCAATCTTCCTCTCCATAAATGTTTTCTAACCAAATAGGTATTTCCTGTGTTGGTTGGGCAGGAGGGAAGAGGACAAGTTTTTGGCTATGTGTGCCATTGGATATAGTCTTCTCACCAAACCAGTAGCTGATAAAAGCATTTGTTGTGGCTAGCCAAGGGCGGACAAGAACCACAGGGTGTCCTGGTTTGGAGGATGATTTAGAATAGATGACTAAAAAGTCTACTGGATATTCCCAAGAAGCTAGAGTGACTGTGACATCATCTAGACTTCCTGCATGGCTAATGACTGACTTATCTGCCAACTCGATCATGGTTTGCGTTGGTCTTAACTGGTTGATTTGGATCTTTTGCATAGTGTCAAAAGGAATTACATTAATAGCTGCACCTAAATCAATGAGTGTGTTTGGTAGAGAAATACCATTAATTTCAACAGTGACAACTGGGTTTCCAGGGTCATTATATTTGTATGGCATTTCAGAAATAAATTCAAATAATTGTCCCACTACCTAAACAAGAGGAGGTTCCTTCTTCTTCCTTCCTGGTTTCTTAATGAAAAGATCCCTTATAATTTTGGCATATATAGGGATATCTGTAATAGCTTGTAGGAGAGGTATTTTTATGCACACATTTCGTAATTCATCTTCTATATCTCTCTGCAAGGGTGGGTCGAGTTTGTTCACTAATATTCTTTTAGGGTAAGGTGGGAGATTAATTTGTTGAGGTACTTGTACATACTGAGAAGTGGTTGGGATAGGAGGAGAGGCCTCTTCTTATGTAGGGGTGGTTTGGGTGTTTTCTTCCTCAGAATGATTATCATTTTCTTCCTAAATTATTACTACAGGATCTGATTGGTTTACAACTTTCCCTAATCATAGTTGAATTTCATAGGTGGGGAAGGTTTGCACTTCTGTATTCTGTACAGGGTGGGTGGGTCGATTATTGGGGTTAGGGATTGGCTGGGCAGGGATTGTTGTTGGTCTTGGAGGATTGTGGGCAGCTTGGTTTTGTTTGTTGATTGGCATTTATAGATACTTGTTGTTGATTAGGATTCAAGGGGGTTGTAAATTGTTGTTGTATAGGAGGTGGGAGTAAGGCTTGCATCTGTGGTGGATTGAATCTAGGTAGTAATTGGGAAATGTTTTCAGGGTACTGTGGATATGTAGGGTAAGAGGGATTTCCATACATAGGTCCCCTCCAACCTTGTTGCCAAGGCTGAGTTTGCTGAGGTGTCCATTGTGGATAAGTCATTGGGGAAGGACCCCATTATTGTTGTTGATATTGTGTATTAGGATCATAAAATGTATTGGGATTTTGGGCTCTCCAAGGTCTTCTAGAAGGGTATGGTTGTTCTTGTGAGACTCCTCCTCCCCTATACATGGCTTGTAGTTCAAGCAAGGTTGGACACTTAGATGTGGGGTGTTCTAGTGTACACAGACCGTAGATTTCTATGACATTTAATGGGCATTCTTTCTCACTGTTGTGCTTCTATCGGCATCTATGAAAAAATATTGCTAAAGCATCTTCTTCTTGTTTCTTTTTGAGCTTTAGAGTATCTAAGTGGTTACTTATTGTGCTCAAGATGTTTGTTTTAAAGTTCTCCAATAAGTTTCCTAACTTAGTTCTGGCGACAGTCCTTGAGCTTTGTTTTGTATTTCTGCTAAAAGGATCTCTTGGTCCTTTTCCTGTTTTAGCTTGTCCTCTTGAGTATCTCCTACAGTAATCTTCAATTTCTGAAAAAGGTTTTTGGTGCACATCTCCTGAACTCAAAAATTTTAAAACTTCTATGCAATCATCTCTGAGACCTTTCAAGAATACAATTCTTACTACAATTGGGTCTGTGGTGAATAGTTTTGACTTTTGATAGTTGTATAAGAACCTTTCTAAGTAGTCTTCAGGGCTTTCATATTCTATTTACTGCATTTTAAAAATATCATTTTTAACATTATCCTTACAATAGTCTTGGTATTTTCGTAAAAATGTGTCTTTCATTTGATCCCAAGAAAGGATTGTATTTTCTCCTAAGCTCATGAACCATCTTAAAGATGAATCTTTCATTGTATCAAGAAAAATCTTAAGCTTTTGGGCATCGTTTGAGTAGTTATAGCTTCTACATAATATATCAAATTCGAATAAAAATAAATCTGGATCTTCAGTTGACATATCTCTTAAAGTGGGTAACGATGATAGTGGGATATTCTTCATGCTGATATTTCTGGAAATATCCAAGATTGGAAACCCAAAGGTCTCAGTCTCCGTGGATGCATTTCCTTCTTCTTCTGCCATTCCACTGATGGATGGGTCAGAAACTAGATTTTCTATGTCTCCTAAATGTTCAACAGACTCACGTTCTGCCTGCCCCAATATTGATTCTTCCATTTTAAGTTATCCTTCTGGAGCCTCACTAGCTCCCCTTGAATTTTCTGTTGGTGGAATCTTTCCTGCACCAGTGTCAGTTGGATTAGTGGGGAGGTTTGTTTTTGAATCTTTGGAGCTTACAAATCTACCCTTGTTATCTCTATATCTATGCATAAAATGGAAATTTGATTCTTTATCCGAATTGAAATCCTAATTCTATCTAGAAGGTAAGAAGGAAACCTGGCTTCATAGAACCCCACTCTAGTGTTCGCATGGCTCTTCACTCACCTCTTAAACATTTTATCCTCCTCCCTCAAGAAGCCTTTTAAAAACATTAAAATTTATGCAAACAATCTAAGCTAAAAATCACTTCCTACCGTTTGCAACTCCCCAACAATGGTGCCAAAATGTTGTGCTAATTATATGTTTAGTATAATGCACTCGTTAATTATCAATCCAATATTTGTAATCAATAGAGTTACAATACACGAGTAAGAAAGGTAATTTCTAATGTCATGAGTATAGAATTAAACTAGATTGTGCATGCTGGAAACAAATCAAAATAGCAAATTGTAATGTACTTTGGTTGTCTTTCATAGAGAGGTTGTCCACTCCATTATGGCACATGAAAGTATGAGATGGAGTTTGTTTGATAGATCAACTCTACTATCTGACCCAGAAAACTAACTATGCAATCCACACTTCTGAAAGGAAATCACATATCAATCATTAAAGCATAGCATGGGTAGTACAATAGTCAATATGTTGGTTCTGCTGTGGTTCACAATGAACTTCACTAGTTCTTATCCAAATAGTTTTGACTATTTTTGCCAACATCTATGAGCACTCAAGGAAATCAAATTCATGAGAACAGAGCATATGCAAAAACAGAGCAAATAAAGATCTCTAAACAATTATATAATGGAAATCCTAGTCTAAACTATACTATTATCATCTAACAGAGTTAAAGATTTAGCTAATTTAGTGTTTACACTATTGGAAAATAAATTCTAATGCTAATCTACGAAGAGGATAACCTTTATTGGGCGGTGGGCCCTTGTCGCTTCAACAGGTCAGATGTCGAAGTCTACAAGAGGCTTGTCTTCAACACACACATTACTCTCACTAACATTTCAAAACATAAAATCAAACTTTTGTTAACAAATAAACTCATACTTAATCATATATAATTAGAATATGGAGATAAATGACATTCTATTGATATTCACTCAGAATATGTTCTGTGCTATCACATGTTGCTTCACATATTGGCAATATGCTAACTCTCCTACACTTCCCCCATCCTTGCCATGGATATTTAATAGTCTTAATCGTGAAACACAAGGAGGTGAACTGATTTTCAAATCAATCAGTTGTTAAGTTCAATCATTCGGTTACATCTTTAGCTTCATCCTCATGACACGAAGAGCATGAGGATGAGGCAATCAACAAACTATTCTTATCATAGCCTTGCTAAAGCAAATAAACGTCCACCAATTGGCTTAGGTGAGATCTGGAACTTAAATTAGTGCATTAGGCTCTTCCATATTAGTATCGGATCATAATAGGTAGATGGTACCGAATCATGATAGTGCACAAAAGATGGTATTGGATCATGACAGTGTGTGGCCGTTGGTACTAGATCATAACAGTGCATGGTCGTTGGTACCGGATCGTAACAAATAGATGGTACTGGATGTGTTTGGTACCGGATTCAGACAACAACAGTCTTGGTGCGCAGGTACCAGATAGTTGAGCTAGTACAGGAACACTAGATATCTAGAGGTCAAAGATTTAGATATAACAAATTGAAGCATTAGTACATGAAATATTTAATTCCCTAACTCAATAAACCACAAAATGCATGAATTAACCGTACTTTACCTTATGACCTTATTATTGGCAATTAGTAGTGTTCTTTTCATTCACTCAAGATTTAGGTAGGCCAAAAAGGTATAGGTGAAGAGTATAATAGAGTAATGGAGATGTCAATTTCAGGTCTCAACAAGTATTCTTCATTGATGTTCTCATTAATACAATCAATGCTTGGCTTGTTTCTTTCAAACTTGTACTTGCTCCATATAATTTTGTCTACAATAGATGGATCTATTTTTGGGCTGATATCAGTAGAGTAGGAAGTCTTTTGTACCTTTTTTTGTCTTCCAGGACCTACCAAGGAGCTCAAGATTGAAGATCATCCTGGACCTTGCAGGGACAAATGATGTTCATAAGGTACATACCTTCTTCCTTCTCTTTTGTTCATCAGATTGATTAGATCTAAAAGGAATTCAGTGTCCATGTTAAGCACCTTATGTCTTAGAGTTAAGGGTCTAGCTCTCAAGAGGAGATGTACCTATCCACGGGGAGATTTTCCTACAACATCCTCATGCAACAGAGGAACAAAATGATGGATAGTTTTTTGCAAAGCCTTCATCGGCTACCAATAGGAGACACATATTTCTCAAACCCAGGCATCTCCCCCTTCAAGGTACAAATAAACTTTGATATTCTTATATTTGAAAGTCAAATAGGCGCAGATGTTGTAGACAAATGGTTAAATATGCTAGAAGGGTATTTTTCTATCCATAAATTTTCGAACAGAGAAAAGATTACATTTCCACTACTCAAAGTCATCCACCATGTCAAAGATTGGTGGGATATGTTATGTGAGAAAAAGGAAATAGAGGAACCCTAATTATTTATAGTCATGGTCACCTGGGAGTCCTTCAGGGATGTTATCAAGGAAAAATACTACCCTATCAGAAGTTATGATTACATGTATACAAAATGGACCACACTGTGGAAAGAAAGAGACCAAGTAGTGCCAAAGTTCACGAATATATTCCATACCTGTCGCACCAAGATGGGTATAAAATATTCTGAGTGAAATCTAGTGCTTAGGTATTGAATTGGTCTGCATAGATACATCCAGGCCGAAATGGATTTTTTGGACATCTCATCCTTAGGCATAGCCTATTGATATGTCATCAAAATTGATAAAAATATGAAACAAAAGACGTCACAATTTGGGCCTGGGAACCCTTCACATCATAAGCAAGTAAAAGGAGGCATAGACCCATAGAAAAAAGGATAGAGAAAATATGGACAACCTCAGGAAAACCAGTCTAGGCCATAAGAAAAGGACACCAAAAATACAAAGAAAGATATCGGGAAGTGGTGTGACTTCCATAAGATCACATGCATAATGTTGTTGATTGTCACTCTAAGATATCACTAGTGGCTAAGGTGATATCCTTTAATTCAAATGTGGGTTCTGACTCTGAGTCAAAACCAAAAAGAGGGAGATGGATCATTGACACAGAACCCAATGCCATTGTTTCTACCACTAAGGTCCATCCTAGTGAACCAGACGAGACAAAAGAAGGCAAGAACCTTTTTCATTCATAGATGTGGGTAAAATGCACCCTACTGCACTTTATAATTGATAGTGGTAGCTAGAAGAACCTCATCTTAGAAGAGGTCGCCAAGTGGCTAGTCTTGACAAGAAAAACACACCCTCATCCCTGCAACATTGGATGGCTCCACCAAGGAAGCGATCTCTGTGTCAGCCAACAATGTCTCCTGTCGTATGAAATCAAGCCCTTTAAAGATGAGGTATTGTGTGATGTTGCTCCTCTCAAATTTTGTAATGTTATTTTCAGCCAACCTTTTTTATGAAAACTTCATGTTGTATATGAGTATAGGCCTCACAGTGTTATTATTACTTTGATTAGTAAATTATACAGGATACCTAAGGTAGTCCTACCTAGTTTTATTTCTTTGATCTCTGCCAAGAAATGTAGGAAGGTCATCTCTTAGACCGATAATTTTGTATTCTTCATGATTTTATCTCAGAGTGAGTGAAATATTACGACCACATCCAGGGCCTCCATGACTGACCTCTCCACACAACATAATAAAGTGGAAAAGGTCATGGATTAATACAAATATATATTATCTTCACCTATCGAGGTACCTCTGCACTGTTAGGTCAAGCATCCCATCGATCTAACCCCTCGCACATCGTTTCCCAATGGGTCAGTCCACCATCGCTCTATGTTATAGAATGAGGAGATTAAGTGATAGATCCAAGAAATTCCCCACAAGGGGAAAATTTGTCCCATCTCATTGCCTTGTGGGAGCCCAATCATGCTGGCAGAAAATAAAGATAGGACCTGGAGACTCTGAATTGATTATTGAGCCCTAAATAAAATCACAGTGAGGAACCGGTACCTAATTCCTAGAATCAACGACCTCCTTGTTCATCTCAAGGGGGCCAAATACTTTAGTAATATTGATCTAAAGTATGGCTACCACCAGGTCCCTATAGAACATAAATATGTATGGAAGACAGTCTTCAAGTCAAAAGAAGGTCTTTTTGAATGGTTGGTCATGCCCTTTGGTTTGAAAAATTATCCAACAACTTACATGAGGATGATGGATGATATCCTACGAACTTTCACCAATACTTTTGTAGTGGTGAGTTTGGATGACCTCCTTAGCTACAACAAGACTTGGGTGGAACACTTGCAACACATTCAGTAGGTTTTGCACACCCTGCAGTAGCACAAGCTATATTCCAACCTGGAAAAATTCTTCTTCAGTATGGATGAGGTCCAGTACCTAGGATACATTGTCGATCAACATGGTGTGCATGTGGATCTAGCCAATATATAGGTCATACATGACTGGCCAGCCCCAACTACACTCACTTAGCTTCGAATATTCTTAGGCCTTGCCAATTTCTATCGCAGGTTCATGTCAGGATTATCCCATATTTCATGGGCCCTCAACCAAGTAAATAAGGGTGGTGGTAAGGAAACATTTTTGTGGGTAATGTCCCAACAAAAAGCATTCGATTATTTAAATAAGTGCTTGTTCTCAGCCCCAGTACTTTCATTACTAAACCTGCAACAGCCCTTTGAGACTGAGACAGATGCTTCAAACTATTTTGTGGGTGTAGTTCTCACTCATCATAGCTATCATAGTGAGACACTATCAGATGTTGTTCGTAAGTACCCTACTTACAAAAAATAAATGTACTCCATTGTGCAAGCCTACTTCTAGTGGAGACATTACATTCTCAGGAAGGACACAATCATCCACACAGATCATAAACCACTGTAGTTCATGCAAACACATGGAAAATTATAGAATGACTGCCATCAGAGGTGTTCCACATACTTGCAATAGTTCCACCTCAACATCAAGTATAAAATAGGTAGTACCAATCGAGTCATTGATTTCCTCAGCCAACCTCCAGTCGCAACACTCACCAGGGTGCTATAAGATTATGGTTACGATACCTCTGGATAGCCCAACCTCTATGAGACAGACCCCGACTTCTCCACCACATACCAAATGTTGGGTGCAAACTCAATTGTCACTAATTTCCATCTCCACAATGGGATATTATTTTAACTAGGCCATCTCTATGTTCCATCAAGCAAGAAAGTGAAGCTGATTTGGAAATCCCAATACAGTCGGGTGGCAGGACACTTCAGCGTCTAAAAGATAATGGCAGTGCTACAGAAAAATTTCTACTGGCCGAAACTTAGATAGGATGTCAGCAAGTATATCAGGTCTTGCACTGCCTATTCTATTGCCAAATCGACCACTAAGAAACAAGGGTTGTACACCCCTCTGCCTACTCCTGGTAGGCCATGGAAATCCATCTCAATGGACTACATGTCGAGACTTCCATCCACCAAGAGGGGAAACAACAATGTATTTTTGGTTGCTGATCACTTTTCCAATATGGATATCATGGTCACCTACAAGAAGAGAATCAGAATAGAGGCCACTTCCAAGATCTTATTTGAACGAGTCAGCATACATTTTGGAATCCAACTAACAATTGTCTTAGATTTTTACAATCAGTTCCTCAGTACATTCTGGTCTAGCCTATACTCACTGTTGGACACCAAGATCACCAATTCCACTTCCTTTCACCACCAGACAGATGGCCAAACTGAGGTCGTCAATTGGTGATAGTGCATATCCTCCACATGTACAATTCCAAGCACCCCCACACATGGGATGAGAGTCTTCCTTATGTTTAACATATCTACAAAAAATACCTACAAAACTCAACCATCCACAGCCCCTTTCAGGTTGGGTTGGGATTCCAACCATTGGGTCACATGGATGTTGTACTACCTCTTGTGACCACCCCAACTGATTCATCACCTACTTCAACTAAATTTGGAAAATCCTCCTGGTTCATTGAGCAGATCCAACACATCCACCAACAAGTTCAGGATATTTTATAGAAGTCCAATGCCAAGTACAAGCAACTCCATGATCAACATCGGGTGCCACATAAGTTTTAGGTGGGAGACAAAGTGTGGTTACACTTGCCGAAATAAATCCTTACAGGGCCCCATCGAAAGATTCACCCACTCCATTACAGACCTTACACCATCACCAAGTCTATGGGTGACAACTATTTTGAGCTCAACATTCCTCCTTTCCTTGGCATGCACCCAATGTTCAGTGTGGATCTCCTTCAGCCATACTTCCCACCATTGTTGGACACCTCAGAGATAATAGAACAATTGAAACCAATAGAGCTCAACCCATAATTCATGAAATAGGAATCCAATGATCATATTGTGGACACACAAGTCAAGGTCACTCACCAGCAAATGAACCATCTTTATTAGGTTTTCAATGCAGGGCAGCTCCTGCACCAAGGAAAGTGGCTCACCCGGGGTCAAATTCAACAGAAATTTCCTCATCTGATGGGGTCCCTCAGTGAAATGGAGAACATTTTTTAATAAGGGGAGAGGATTGATCCAAATGGAATTCAGTGGCCTCCCACCTATTCTAACTGGCTCATTTTGGCAGTTTTTCAATTTGGCAATTTATTCCTAGTTTTCGGGTCCCTAACTTCTGCGGTCATTTTGAGGACCTAAACAGGTTTTTAGGGCTTACCATAGTTATATTGTACACAAAGTTAGATTCTACTAGAAACATGTGTATTCCTTGTATATACCTTTCCAATGAGCTATCGTGCACCTAAAACAAAGATAATATGCAAAAGTTACGACCCTAGGAAGTTGATGCACTAACTTACCCCAACGGGGCCCACATGAATTTTGGCGATTCATCTCCTAGGGTTAGTTTTTTGGATTTCTAGGGTTTTGGAATTCCTGTTTATTATAAAAAGGCTTGGAGAGCCTCATTTTAATGATTTTCTTGTGAATGAGAGAAACCATCACATCTCTTCTCAGAGATAAGCCGCCACCATTCTAGCAAGCTTGTTTTTCGATGCATTTTACAGTTTTAGCATATTTTCTTATTGAATAGAAACCATTTTTATTGTATCTATGTTATTGCTTATATGTTATTCTTGTGTATCTATGTTAAGAATAATAATAATAAGTTGTATCCATTTTCTTTCTGCTCATAAAATCAGTATCAGTGTATCTCACACAAGTGTCTTAACCTTTGAATCTCACCAAAGTTCCCTTTCTCTTGGAATGTCACTAAGAGTCTCTCGATATTGTCATCTAAACAGAGATCCTCACCTTGGTATCTCCCCAAGGTTCTCTTGATCTCTCTCATCAAGAGTGACTTCCTCTCGAAGTAACTTCTTCCTTTAACCTAGACTTGATTTTATAATCATGAGTTATAATCTAAATCTAATCTCCAAAGTGATTTGCGGTTGAGGTTACTTCTCACACCCACTTAATAATTACATGCCTATATTACATGCTAATTAATTTTATCACTTTCCTTAAATAAATCAATTCACTAATAAAAACACTTTTACTTTAATTAACTTATTTTAACTAAAGTAAACTCAAGGATATAAGGCTTTTGACGACTTCCACATGCTATACACATGCCAATGCAGAAGTACCTATACAATTCTACTACTAACATCAACCCTCCCTCCTAGTGAGGAAGGTACTTCTCCCACTTGAAGTTGTCTCTATCTTCGCTACCAGATCTGTTACCATGGATGCTCTCCAATCCAACTGATTGGTTTCTCCCTCTGAAACATAATCTATCCCTTCCCTCTCACTCTGACCCCTCTTCGAAGATTCACTTCCTTTGAACATGATCCTAGAAGCCTCCTACTTCTAAGAATCTTCCATGGCCATATCGTACCATGACTCATGTCTGATAGACTTGGAAAGTTACTCCTTCCCACCTGAACCTGAAGGATGACTCCATTTGAGATGGTCAATCTTTGGAGCCTTTCACTCCACATTCTTTGTAACTAACACTAATCCATGATCCAATATACCTTGGATCCTTTTACAATCTTAAGATCATTCATTTGATATTGTTAGTTGATTGTTGTCTCCCTTGTTGCCCCTTTACTCCTTTCCTTGAACCCTTCCTTACACATTTTTTTGCTCCATATATGAGTCATTGAATCCAATAGTATGTTATCCTATGATCTCTAGATGAACATCCTTCTTCACCCATATGATATCCCCTTGATTTATTTTCCTTTGTGGTTCAAGAACTTGAGAAAAAGTATGTCTTTGTTCTTAAGTGGATGACCCAAGATCATGAGAAAAAGTCCCTCTCTCCTCCTATGTTCTCTCATATGGATAATATCTCTAGACGGAAGTCTTTATCCACCTATCTGAGATCTCCTTTCTAACTACCCATCCTCCTTCCATTGCTTAGCAAGCCACCCAACACAATTTTCTGATGAAACTTCCTTTTTACTGATAATGTACGTCCTTGTATGCGATTTTTGAAATTGAATCCTGTGTATGTACAAAATTGTCACCAAACAAAATCATGTATGTACGCGAATTTCCTCACCATGACTTAGGTATGTATGTGAATGTATCTTCTGTGACCTGCATATTCCTCCGTACACCTGAAAAAACACCTATTTTTCCTCAGTACTACTATTTCCCATAAATCAGTCCTTTGATTTCTGCCTGCTAGTTTATATATCTACTAAGACCTCTTGCAGATTTCATTGATCTTATAAAATGTATAGTGTATATGTATCCCTTCAAGTACCCACCTAGACATTATTTATCCCATATATCTTCTCTTGTAACCCTAGATCTGAACTCAATATCTCATGCGATCACTCAGATCTCATATATCCATTGTTGTGCATCCTGAGATAGGATCCCTCTTAGAGAGACCTTGCTCTGATACCATGTTGATTATTCTCTCTAACAACCCTTGGTATCCTTTGATACCATGTTGATATTCCCCTACCCAACACTCTACAATTAGCTCAAAATAAAATCACTTTATCTACTAAAAGCACAACTAAGTAATCAACTAAACATGCAGCAGAACCACAAATAAGGAAACCAAAAATATCACACATAGACACCAATAGTTTTGGGTAGACCACCCCTCGAAAAACCCCATTAAGAAAAAATAGTCCTAATATGATTTTATTAAGGTCAAATTAGGGCTCTTGTAATAGGGAAAATGACCCACTAAGAGAAATAAAAATACAGACAAACTTGTCACATTCTACTCTATCGTACAACCCTTGAACAACACGTTTTTCAAGGTGTACATGATTCACTTGCTTGTGACGCATGTATGTATGTGACTCTCTCCATTGTGACCCATGTAAATATACAAAACAAATATGTATGACACACATGTTTCCTGTGGATTAAATCCTTTGAAAGCCACCTACAATTGCCTCTTCTCTCTCTCCTCCTTGACCTGTATGATCTCTAAATGGAATTGCTTCTCCACCTATCCACAATATTGAATCACGGTCCTTTGTGATCCAACCCTCTCTGCATCAATACTTGGATAAAATATCTTCACCCAACTAGTGATATATCCTCATTCTCACACTAGAAAAAGTCCTTCTTTGCTATCCTCGACCTTGGTCTCTCACCAAAGTCTCTCACAAGTGTATCTCACACAAGTGTCTTAACCTTTTCATCTCACCAAAGTTCCCTTTCTCTTGGCATCTCACCAAGAGTCTCTCGATATTGGCATCTCACCAAAGATCCTCACCTTGGTCTCTCACTAAGGTTCTCTTGATCTCTCTCATCAAGAGCAACTTCCTTTTGAAGTAACTTATTCCTTCACCCTAGCCTTGTTTTTATAATCATAAGTTATAATATAAATATAATCTCCAAAGTGATCCACAGTTGAGATTATGTCTCACACCCACTTAATATTTACATGCTTAGATTACATGGTAATTATTTTTAGCATTTTCCTTAAATAACTCAATTCAATAATAAAAACATTTTTACTTCAATTTATTCCTTTTAACTAAAGTAAACTCAAGGCTAGAAGGATTTCGATGACTTCCACATGATAGACATGTGCCAATGTGAAAGAACTTGTATGATGCTATCACTAACATCAAAAAACATGAGGGAAATTTAAAAGGTTTATGGAAGACACCATCAAGCAAATGATCATTCTAGAGCATGTGGATGCCAAGGCAAACAATTATAGAAAGTGAAATAGAGAGATGAGGGAAGTACTTAGTGCACCCATGTATAAGCATCACTTCCCTTACATGCACACATGTGAGGAACTCTTCTCCTAGTGGATCAAGTATGGCAAAGTGAATCCACTGGATTAGTTACCTAATGCATGAGGAATATCTAGGAGGAAACACATGGGTGAGTCCACATTTATTTTTGTTTTTTATTAAAATGTCATTAGTACTATTTTTAGATAGTTTGATTTTTTGATAAATAAGAGAATCGAACATGCACATGAGGTCGATGGTTTTTGTAAGAAAAATTTGGGTTGATGAAAGTGAAAACTATCTTTCAAAGTTAATTTAGAAGCTCGAAAGTAGCCAAGGAATTTTACCAAATTTGTGCTTGTCATCTTATCAATGTATTGTTTTTCATTTTGATTGAAAGCTACAAGCATCTAGTAAGATCTTAATTATTTCTAGTTATCTTGATTATTTAAGAAATCTCTGGATAATTTTGGGTGAAATATAAGGCATGAATGCTATTTATTTATGTTCCTTAGGTATATCTGGCGATTGATAAATGTCATTTGGTATTAGTGATAGAGGGATTTAATTGCATATATTACTTACTTGTCATTGCTTAGGGTTATCCTGGGCACAAATTTCCCCCAAACATATATTTCTTTTGTTATTCTTATTCCCCTTTGTAATAAAAAAAATAAAGGAAATAAAATAATTAAAAGGTAATCAAATAGTTCAAGGAACACATTTGAAACAAAAAACACAATCATTAAATCTCATCGAACAAATATCAGGCCATAAATCTAGAGGATCACACTATTCCAAATGGGGAACAATCTAATTGGGCCTAGTCCTCAAGTGTGATCCCTACAGTTGAGTCAAAGGGAATCCTTTTAGGATATTTAGACACTTAATATTTAGTTAAGATCTACTTGGTCTAATGTTTCATAAGGTAAAAAAAAAAAATCTTTGTGTGTTTCTTTAGTATGCATTTGTAGTTAGGAAATCCAATAGTCATGATACGTTCTCAACATAGAGGGATTTGATGGTTCATATTCTCCTCGATATTAACAGACATTGATCTGTGGCTTAACACTCGATTGTTCCATGATCCTTATTTAAATAGCATGGAGGGTCATTTTTCAATGATTGATTATGAGAAACTCTCTTGTAAAATCTTTCTGTAATATTTTTCTTTTTACATTAATAAACTGCTCCAAGTGGTTGTGTTGGCTAGGGCCGTGGATGTTTCCCCATAGGGGTTTTACCACATGAAAACATCAGTTTGTTTATCTTTGATTTGGTTATGTGAGTGGTTACTAAAGGTATTCATCCTCTGTTGGAATACCTATGTTTTTGAACATGGTATCAAAGCATGTTTGAAGACCCACTCCTATTGTAGATCAAGATCTTGAAGATGAGTTGTCTCATCTCCATTTTCTGTCATTTCCATACATTTCTAGGATGAGAGGACTATTCCATTGTGTCCAAAGTGCTCGTTTTATTTAGGAACACTTTTCTTTTCACTCTAAAAGGTTTCCATTTTCCCAAGATATGACCATTTCAGTCAGATCTGGAGGTATAAAGCCTGCATATGCATTTTAAAATTTTTTGCAAACTATTATTTTGGTTTTATATTATTTATTTCCAAGTTGCTACTCTTTTAGATATGTGTATGATATTTTCCCCGTGCCCTATGCGATCTTGGAAAATCAGAAACAGATAGGAAAAGGTGCATATTTTAGGTAAGCTAACCGAGATCTAACCCTTGTTATCATCGAGAAGAAAAAAAAATTTCTTGTGTGAAAAGAGTTTTTTTAGCACGCTCTCCAAGGCTAAAAACAACAATCATCTTTCTCGACATTACAATATATTTTTCTAGACCATTTGGTTTCTTGAGTTCAAGTCTCTCTTTTGTTACTTTTTTTGCTAGACATTAAAATTGTAAAGTGTATTTCACTTCAAGTATAAAAGTGAATCACTATAAGTAGCTTTAATATTTTATTTTAGAGTTATTTATTTTCCATGCATCTTTTCTTTTATAAAGTAAATTCATTGTAAAAGTGATCCCTATGTCTCTTTATAAAAGTGGGCCACTTCATAAAGCAACTTACACCACCATGTGGTCCTTTGGTTACCATTTATGCATTTTTTAAAAAGGGCATAACTCTCACATTTGAAGTTCGTTTTCAGTGCCGTGTTTTTTAAAATTGCCTAACTTTTCGATATATTTCCATACAAATCACCATTTTCAATTTTTAAATCCATGTTATCTGCATATTTAATATGGCTTCTACAAGTAATCTCTTGCTTACCAACACCAACTACTTCCAATGGAAATCCCATATGGAGGATTTATTAAGAAGTAAAGGCTTGTACCAGATTATCTTGGGAAAGGAAAAGGCACCCACTGATGATGATAAGAAATTCAAATGGGCTAATAGTAGTGATGAAGCACATGGACTAATTATAATGTCCATCTCTCCTTATTTAAGGTTCCACCTTAAAGAAATTGATGACCCCGATGAAGCTTGGGAAAAGATTGAATCTTTGTTTGGTAAAATCAATATTATTCAAGCACAACAGTTAAAAAATCAAGCATTGACCTTAAGTTCAACAATTTTTTCTTTTCTTGGAGGCTATCTATCTAAATTTAAAACACTCAGAAATTTATGTGAAGAAGGTGAGATAAAAATGGAAGAAGAGCATTGCATCTATCTTATTCTTTCTAAGCTAGGTAGTGCATATTATGTGTTTGTATCTACCTTTTATTCCATGAGAGAGGCTCTATGGAAATCTTATAAAAAACCCACTCTTGATTCCTTTTGTGTTGATTTTATTAGAGAGGAAGATAAGTTTTGGAGTGATCAACACTATAGGTACTTCCAACAAAGCCTTAGTTTCCCAGTAGAAAGATAAACCCAAGTATCCCCAGAAGCAACATCCTCACTAAAACAACAATCAACATAAGGGTCCCAAACTCACTCAGACAGATTCAACTCCTAATGGTGACAAGGAAGCAAAATATAAAAATAAGAAGACTAACATACATTGCAACTTTTGTGATAAAGATGGTCATGATGAGTCCAAATGTTTCAAGAAGATGGCATCTTTAGAAGCAACGATGAAGAAGTACAACATCAGTATTGATTCTACTTCGTATTCTTATTCTCATGGGCATGCACTTTATTCTTCTGGTTTCTCCTTCAATACAACTTCTACATCTTCTTCTTATGAGTGGCTTATTGATTCTGGAGAATCTTATCATATGGCTAAGGATAAAGACATATTTTATGCTCTAAATGAATGTAACACCGAAAAATTATTTGTTAGTGATGATAGATCTCTTAGTGTTGTGGTGATATGGATTTTATGAGAAGAACAAAATGACTACATATTATTAACAGGTGTTTAACAAAAAATAACAGAGATAAAGTAAAACTGGTTTTCTATTCAATAAGGAAATAAGATGAAACTGTAAAATGCAATGGAAACAAACTTGCTGGAATGGTGGCGGCTTATCTCTGGGAAGAGATGTGACAGCTGTGCTCATTTACAACAAGATGATTACAATGAGTCTCTGAAGGAAGTTTTACAATAAACAGGAATTTCAAAAAACACTATACATCCAAAAACCTAACCCTAGGAGATGAAGCGCCAAAAGTCATGTGGGCCCCGTCTGGGTAAGTTAGTACATCAACTTCCCGTGGTCGTAAATTTTTCATATGATTTCCATTTTAGGCGTATGATAGACCATTGGAAAGGTATCATCAAGGAGTGATGAAAGAGCATCGTACAAGGCCAAAAGAACATGCCTATCAAAGGAGCAGCTGGATGCGCAGATGGAAAAAGAAGCACGTTTTCATAAGAACCGTTTTGAATTTTGAACTTAAAAGGCATTAATGTAATAGTTAGGAAGAAGGTGTACTTTTCATTTATATATTGGAGATTGTAAATAGATCTGGATAGGTTACTCCCATTTGTAAAATGTAAAATCATTTATACGTAATTAATGAAAGTAGGTAGGTTTGAATTAAGAGATTAGACAGTTTTAGAGCATAGGAGGGAAAACGGATATAGACACCCTCACCATTGTATCATTGTATTAGAAAAATTATCATCATTCTGAGAGATGAAGTAGAGATATGTAGAGAAGAACCCATGTACATGATTATTTGAGTTAATATATGAAGCTTTGTCTCAGATTCCATGGTGCTATGATGTTTACTGTTTACATATGCTAAATGGTATGCTTGCAACTATATTATTCTCTCTGTTTATGAAATTGTTTCCATGTTGTGTTGAATGTGTGATTTCATGTTAAGTATATGAAGTCTGAGAGAGAAAGAGAATGAGTTTCAATTGTTTCTCTTCCTGAGAGAAGTTCCTGGAAGGAGTGTATTAAAACATCTGCAAGGTGTGCATCGACGAAGGTCTGAGTTTTATCTCAGCAAGCTCAGGAGTGATACCATTTCTCTCATTCCAGCAGAAGTGCAGAAAGAGAACATAATCTGTGCAAGGTGTGCATAGGCTAGTTGAAGCCTTGGAATTCATAAACTAAGGTTGAAGAGTGAAGGACTATTCTTGCCAAGAGTACACAGAGTTGAAAAGATCAAATACCCAGAAGTGTTTGAAAGATTGTTGCAAGGAGTGCGTGCAGAGGTCCTTTCGAGGCTTGAGTTGTAAGAGAAAGCTCAGGAGGGTTAGCACCTTTGAGGTGTTCAAAGGAAAATGGAGATCGAAAAACTTCAAAGGGAGACGGGGTTGAAGTCACCTCATGGAAGTTAAGTCCCAGTGTAAGAACACCGGTTTGTTTCACAGAGATTCAGAGGAAGGAATCGAACGGTCGAATTTCTCCGTGGAGAACTTGTGAAGTCGCAAGGACCGTAGGATCCAGAGGAGTTGTAGGGTGGATAAGGTTTGAAAGTCTAGAGTGCAAGACAAATCCCTTGGTCACTCGAATTTCTGAATCGTGAAATGGATTATTGTGTGTGAAGACGAGGCATAGAATTTTCGGTGCTTTGGAATTTCGGAGTTCAGCTTTTCGGGGGTCTTGATGACAAGGAGTCGAGCATAGTCGAGTGAAAGTCCTAAATTCATGAGTTGTGATAGGATTTTCGCATGAACTTCAGGATTTCGACACTTTGAGTGTCGGAAAACAGAGGAGGCAATCATTGTGGGATCGAGAGTTTCGAACTCCCGGTACCTGGAAGCCCGAAATAGCACAGATCATTGGATCAAGTGAGGTTTATAGTCATTGATCCCTTTGGAGGTGCCATTTCGGAGATCTCGGTCTCGAAGTGGAAGAGGAACGATTTTTGGAGGTTTTTTCAAGTCCCAAAAGCCAGAATGCTCATGTGGACAGGTAGCAAGAATCTGCGTCAGAGATAGAGGAAAGTGGAGAAGATAGGTGGCGTACTCATCGCCAGGTGGAGCCAACTTTGTTAACTGTTTCAGGGTTTCAAAGGTTAGAGAACTGATATTCTTGTATCTGGATTCACAAATTCATGAAGTCCGAAACTCTGAATCAATGAAAAGTTTCATCGGGAAGCCAGTCTTTGTTGAACACATTGGGGTTCAGCATTTCAACAGTTTCGAAGACAAGAGTTGGGGGTCTTTGTACTAGAATTCCTGAAGTCATGAAATGCAACACAGTTGTGGAGGAGGACACGACCAAGGATTTTGGAAATTTGGAATTTTGGGTTTCAGAGGATTGAAGAGTCAGAAACTCAACATCAGGATTCGCGAAGTCGCAAAACCCAAAGTTTCGATTCAGCAGAGGGAGAGATCGTATTGTTGGTCAAGAGATTTGGGTTGATGCCTTGTGTTTGATAACGCGGGCATACCTATAAGGACCTGTGGAGAACATTGTGGTGTGTGTGGGATTCCTTGTGGAGGAATCGAAGAGTCAATCAGACACAAGGGGCAGATTTAGAATGATCTTCCATGGACCTTGACCCAAGGGTCAGGGATCTACATCATTTATGGTATCAGAGCTCAGAACAAGTTCTTTTCTTTCTGTAGCAGGGATAAGGGAGAAAAACTTCTTAGCCATGTCACTGAGAAGAAGAGATAGGCCAATGCCTGATCTAGTAGTGGAAAGAGAAATGTGTGAATTACATGTTAGTCTTGATGCCATGGAGACAACATAGAGGTGAATAGTGGACACTTGGGATATCAGCGAGGATGAAAGTGAAAATGAAGCTGGAAACGAAGGAGAACAAGTTGTAGTCAAAGATTTTGCAGATGAATGCCTATTCAAGGTTGTTGCAAGGATAGGTGCCAAAGAAAAAATGGAGATTCCCATGTATGAGGGAAACTTAGATGTTGAAGAGATTCTAGACTAGATTAGAGCTCTGGATAAATACTTTGACTATGAGTTTTTTGAGGAATATAAGAAGGTCAAACATGTCGTCACTAGACTTAAAGGGCATGCAACACTATGGTGGGATAAACTGCAGGCTGAAAAACATTGCAAGGGCAAGCAGAAAATCAAGAGCTAGGATAGAATGGTTGCAAAGATGAAGACAAAATTTATAACCAAGGATTATCAAATCACTCTGTTTCAAAGGATGCATAATTTGAGACAGAAGCTTATGTCAGTGAAAGAATACACTAAAGAGTTATACAGGATAAACATCAGAGTAGGTCATCGAGAAAGTAATGATGAAAAAGTTGCTAGATACATGAATGGTTTGTGATATGACATTCAATATGAGATGAGCATGATGACCCTTTGAACTGTAGAGGATTCTTACCAGATGGCTCTGAAATATGAAGAGAAGCTGAGCCAAAAACAAGGTCAAAGAGGTCGAGGTAGAAGTCAAGCCAGAGGCAAAACAATTGCCCAATACATAACTCATAAATCTAAAGAAGAGGGGAAGAAACCTCAAAATCAACATGAGAGAGGGGGAATCTCACAAAGAGGGTAGTATGCTGATAGAAATACTTTTCCTCAAGCCAAAGGAAGAGGAAGTGTCTGAGGCGGTGAAGTAAAATTCTTTGTTTGTGGAAAGATCAAACATAAATCCTATGGGTGTCCAGATAAGAAAAAATATGGTGGTGAAACTCACATTGCCAAAGCTCAAGGATGAAATGTGGTGATAGAAGATTCTGAGGGAAGATGATCCTTAATGATGAGGAAAGTTCCCTTAAAGCCAGAGAAGGAGGCAGAGAACCCAACCCAAAGAAACAGTCTGTTTCAGACTACTTGCAAAACCAAAGACAGGGTATGCAAAGTCATAGTGGACAACGATAGCACATACAATATCGTATCTACAGAGATAGTAGAAAATCTGGATCTCGAGACTATTGTACATCCAAACCCATATAGAGTTTCATGGCTACAAAATGGACATCAGGTAAATGTCACTAAACAGTGTTTAGTTGAATTTAAAATAGGGGGATATAAAGATGAAATATTATGTGATGTCATTCCTATAGATGTTTGTCTTTTATTGTTGGGTAGACCATGGAAATATGAAAGGAATATAGTTCATGATGGAAGAAAGAACACATACACCCTGGAGAAAAATGGTAGGACTCACATGTTGTTGCCAATTAAAGATAAAGAGGTGAAAACAGAGACAAGAAACATTGTACTTCTCATGAGTGGGAAGGAACTTCTTAATGAGGTTAAGAAGAAGGAAGATACACAATTTATTTTTGTCAGGAAGACTAAAATTGTTTTGACCAATACAAGGATAGATGATTTACTAGAAGAAATCTAGGAGTTGCTGGAAGAGTTTGATGATATAGTAGTGAATGAACTACCTTGTTCGTTGCCACCTATTAGGAGCACAATCCATCATATCGATCTTATACCTGGAGCCAGTTTACCAAACAATGCCACATATAGGTTGATGCTACAGGAAAATGAGGAAGTCAAGAGACAAGTCCAAGATTTAATGGACAAAGGATTGATCAGAGAAAGCTTGAGTCCATGCATTGTTCTGACAGTTCTCAGCCCAAAAAATGATGGAGGTTGAAGAATGTGTACAGACTCAAGGGTGATCAATAATATTACCATCAGATACAGATTTCCATTGCCAAGGATGGACGACTTGATGGATTTCTTAAGTGGAGTAAAGTTTTTTTCAAAGATTGATTTGAAAAGCGGGTATCATCAAATTCGCATGAGAGAAGGTGATGAATGGAATACATCATTCAAGAAGAATGAGGATTTGTATGAATGGTTTGTCATGCCATTTGGTTTAACGAATGCACCCAGTACTTTCATGAGGTTGATGAACAAAGTCCTGAAGGATTTCATGGGAAAATTTGTCATTGTATATCTTGATGATATATTAATTTTCAGCAAAACAGAAGTAGAGCACTTGAAGCATTTAGCTGCAGTAATGAAGAGATTACATCAAGAGAAATTGTTGATAAATATGAGGAAATCATCATTTATGAGGACATAACAAATTTATTTGGGTTTTGTTATCTCTGCAAATGAGTTGAAGATGGATCCAAAAAATGTAGATGCAATTCAGAATTGGCCATCGTCGAAGAGCTTCTTTGAAGTTCAAAGCATCCATGGTTTGGCAAGTTTCTACAGGAAATTCATTCGAAATTTCAGTGGAATTAGTGCACCAATGATGGATATGGTGAAGAAAAGACACAAATGTTTTCATTGGATAGAATAAGCAGAGAATAGCTTCAATCTGTTGAAGAAGAGGATCACTTAGCAGTCGATTCTGGATGTGTCGGATTTTAGCAAGACATTCCAGGTCAAGTGTGATGTGAGTGGATTTTCAATTGGAGCGGTCTTGATCCAAGATGACAGGACGATCACATACTTCAGTGAAAAACTGAATGAAGTGGAGATCAAATACTTAGCATATGACAAGGAATTTTATGCAATCATACAAGCACTAAGGAAATGGAGACATTATTTGGTTCCTAAAGAGTTTGTTTTGTACAGTGATAATCATGCTTTGGAATTCATGACTCAATAGGAGAAGTTGAACCAAAAACATGTTAAATGGGTTGAATTCATGCAGAATTTTACTTTTGTGACTAAGCATATTTCTGGAACTGCTAACAAAGTTGTTGATGCTTTGAGCAGGAAATGTTTGCTCATGCAGGAATTCAGAGTCAAGACTTTGGGTTTTGATAACCTCAAAGAAATGTATAGGGATGACTCAAATTTTAAGGAAGCGTATGAGGCATCTGAGAATCCAATTCTTAGGGACAGAAGCCAATGGACCAAATACATGATCCAGGATGGGTTATTATTCCGGGGCAATCAACTATGTATTCCAAAATGCTCCATGAGGGAGAACCTGCTGAAGGAAAAACATAGTGGAGGATTGACCGAACACTTCGGTCATGATAAGATGTTCTCAAAGTTGAATGACTTATATTTTTGGCCAGGGATGAGGACAGATGTTAAGAAATTTGTGAACAAGTGTAGAATTTGTCAGCACACTAAAGGGAAAAGGCAGAACACAGGGTTATACCAGCCATTACCCATACCAGAAAGGTCGTGGGACGCAGTGAGAATGGATTTCATATTGGGACTACCAAGAACACAAAGAGGATGTGATTCAATATTTGTGGTAGTCGACAGATTCTCAAAAATGGAACATTTCATACCATGCCAGAAAACTAGTGACACAATTCATATTGCGAACCTGTTTTTCAAGGAAGTCATCAGACTTCATGGCTTTCCAAGGAGTCTCGTTTCTGATCGGGATAACAAGTTCATAGGACATTTGTGGAGGACCTTATGGAAAAATTTGTGGACAGGTTTGTCTTTTATCTCAACATATCATCCTCAAATGGATGGATAGATAGAGGTCGTGAACAAAATCTTGGGAGATTTGTTGAGGAGGTTAGTGACTGAATACCACAGTCAGTGGGATCATATTCTACCACAGGAAGAATTTTCTTATAATGACTCACTCAATAGAAGCACAGGGTAGAGTCCATTCCATATTGTATATGGAATGTAGCCAAGGGGAGTTTCTGAATTGAAAGATTCAGAACAAGATGAATTCAGAAGTGCTAGTGCAGAAGACTTTGTAGAAGCAATGAAGGAGCTTCACAACTAAGTCAAGGAACAATTGCAAAGTTCAAGTCAAGAATACAAGAAAAGAGCAGATTAGCACAGGCGAGAACTTCAATTTCAATTTGGTGATATAGTTCTTGCGCATTTAAGGAAGGAGAGGTTCCCAAGGGGAACATATAACAAACTGAAGATAAAAAGGATTAGACCATGCAAGATCATAAGGAAATTTGGGGCAAATGCATATGAGATTGAATTACCCGATGGGATCGGAATATCACTGATATTTAATGTCGTGGATTTGTACCCTTACAAAACTGAAGAAGCAGGAGCATAAAATGAACAGAAAGAGGTTCAATGGACAAAACAAATGCATGTAGATGAAAAGCCACAGATGGAAAGCATAATTGAAAAAGGATTAGCAGAAAGACCAAGAGAAAAGATTATTTTGAATACTTGGTCAAATGGAAGGGACATCTAGTTGAAGATGCTAGTTGGGAGGATGAAGCAGAAATTCAAAAGCATGGACAGACCGTGCAAGAGCTCATGAACAGGAGTTCATGAAAATTTTCAAGCGAGGGAGTATGATGCAGGAGCATCGTACAAGGCCAAAAGCACGTGCCTAGCAAAGGAGCAGCTAGACGCAAAGATGGAAAAAGAAGCACATTTTCATAAGAACCGTTTTGAATTTTGAACTTAAAAGGCATTAATGTAATAGTTAGGAAGAAGGCGTACTTTGCATTTATATCTTGGAGATTGTAAACAGATCTGGAGGCTACTCCCATCTATAAAATGTAAAAGCATTTATACGTAATTAATGAAAGTAGGTAGGTTTGAATTAAGATATTAGACAGTTTTAGAGCATAGGATGGAAAACGGATATAGACACCCTCACCATTGTATCATTTTTTTAGGAACATTATCATAATTCTGAGAGCTGAAGCTGAGAGATGTAGAGAAGAACCCATGTATAGGAGTATTTGAGTTAATATATGAAGCTTTGACTCAGATTCCATCGTGCTATGATGTTTACTGTTTACATATGCTAAATGGTATGCTTGCAGCGATTTTATTCTCTCTGTTTATGAAATTTTTCCCATGCTATGTTGAATGTGTGATTTCATGTTAAGTATATGAAGTCTAATAGAGAAAGAGAATGAGTTTCAATTGTTTCTCTTCCTGAGATAAGTTCTTTCAAGGAGTCTAGTAAAACGTCTGCAAGGTGTGCATTGACGAAGGTCTAAGCTTTATCTCAGAAATCTTAGGAGGGATACCATTGCTCTCATTCCAGCAGAAGTGCACGAAAAACACAGAAGCCATGCAAGGTGTGCGGAGGCTAGTTGAATCCTTGGAATTCATCAACTAAGGTTGAAGAGTGAAGGAATGTTGTTGCCAAGAGTACACAGAGTCGAAAAGATCAAATACCCAGAAGTATTTGAAAGATTGTCGAAAGGAGTGCGTGCAGTGGTCCTTTCGAGGCTTGAGTTGTAAGAGAAAGCTCAGGAGGGTTAGCACCTTTGAGGCATTCAAAGGAAGAAGGATATTGAAACACTTCAAAGGGATATGCGGTTGAAGTCACCTTGCAGAAGTTAAGTCCCAGTGTAAGAACACCGGTTTGTTTCACAGAGATTCAGAGGAAGGAATCGAACGGTCAAATTTCTCCATGGAGAACTTGTGAAGTAATGAGGGCCGTTGGATATAGAGGAGTTGTGGGGTGGATAAGGTTTGAAAGTCTAGAGTTGAATCTAAATCCCTTGGTCACTCAAATTTCCGAATCACGAAATGGATTATCGTGTGTGAAGATGAGGTGTAGAATTTTCAGCACTTCGGAATTTTAGAGTTCGACATTTCAGGGGTCTTGACAACAAGGAGTCGATCATAGTGGAGTGAAAGTCCCAAATTCATGAGTCACGATAGGATTGTGGCATGAATTTCAGGATTTTGGCACTTCGGGTGTTAGAAAAAAGAGGAGGCAAGTATTGTGGGATCTAGAGTTTCGAAATTTCCGGTACCTGGAAGCCTGAAATAACGCAGACCATTTGATTGAGTGAGTTTTATAGTGATTGATCCCTTTGGAGGTGCATTTCAGAGTTCGAGGTCTCAAAGTGGAAGAGGAATGGTTGTTGGAGGTTCGTTCAAGTCCCGAAAGTTGGAACGCTCATGTGGTTAGGTGGCAGGAATCCATGTCAGAGATAGAGGACAGTGGAGAAGATAGGTGGCATACTCATTTCCAAGTGGAGCCAAATTCATTGACTATTTTGGGGTTTCGGAGGTTGGAGAACTGAGAGTCTTATATCTAGATTCATGAATTCACGAAGTCCGAAACTCCGAATCGACGAAAAGTTTCATCGGGAAGCTAGTCTTTGTTGAACGCATCAGGGTTCGTCATTTTGGTAGTTTTAGAGACAAGATTTGGGGGTATTTTCACTATAATTATCGAAGTCGTGAAATGCAACATAGTTGTGGAGGAGGACGTAGCCAAGGATTTTGGCAATTCGGCATTTCGGGTTTTAGAGGATTGAAGAGTCAAAAAATCAACATCAGAATTCGCGAAGTCGCGAAACCTGAAGTTCCGATTCGGCAGAGGGCGTGATCATATTGTTGGTCAAGAGATTTGGGTTGATGCCTTGTGTTTGATCACATGGGCATACCTATAAGGACCTATGGAGAACATTGTGGTGTGTGTGGGATTCCCTGTGAAAGAATCAAAGAGTCAATCAGACTCAAGGGGAAGATTTGGAATACTCCTGCACAGACCTTGACCCGAGGGTCAGGGGTATGCATCAAGGAGATTCATTTTGGTGGGATCAATCATGACTTTAGATATCATTTAGAATATCAATCCCAAAAAACCTTCATTTAGGCCCTCAAAATGGCCCTGAAAGTTAAAAATGCTAAAAGTAGTAAATTGCCAAAATTGTCGGAAAACTATTTTGAGATAGTTGGAAAAGGTGGGTGGCCATAGATATCCACCTTGATAAATACTCCCTCCTTAGGAAGAAATGGTATCAATTTTGTTGATTTCCCCCAACAGATGAGGAAATTTCTACTGAATTTGGCCTTGGGTGAGCCACTTTCCTTGGTGCAGGAGCTGCCCTGCTTTGACGACTCGATAAAGATGGATCCTTTGTTGTCGAGTGACCTTGATATGTGTGTCCAAAATATGATCATTGAATGCCTATTGTAATAAGTCAAGTTTGAGCTCTATTGGTGTCATCTTCTCTGCTACGTCTGAGGTGTCCAATAATGGTGGGAAATAAGGGTGAAGGAGATCCACGTTGAACACTGGGTGCAGGTCAAGGAAAGGAGGAATGTTGAGCTCACAAGAATTATCCCCCACGGCCTTGGTGATGGTGTATGGCCCATAACAGATTGGGAAAAGCTTATGATGGGGTCATGTAAGGCGTTCTTTCTACAGGTGCAACCAAACATTGTCTCGCACATGAAACTTATGTGGCACCCGATGTTCATCATGGCGCTGCTTGTACTTGTCATTGGACCTCTATAGGATATCCTAAACCTATTAGAGGATGTGTTGGATCCTCTCAATGAACTGAGTGGCTTTGTCAGCTTCAGTTGGAGCAGGAGATGAGTTGGTTGAGGTGATAGGTGATCGCAAGGGGAAGTGCAACAACTATGGGACCTAATGGTTGGAATCCCAACCCCACCTGAAAGGGGTTATGGTCAGTTGAGCTATGCAAGGTTCGGTTGTAGCTATGTTGGACATAGGGAAGGCTCTCATCCCATGCTGAAGATGGAAATTATCAACAAAATTGTTTGCACCCAACATTTGGTAGGTGGTGGAGAAGTCTAGGTCTATCTCATAGAGTTGGGGCCATCCATAGGTCTCATGGTCGTAAGAGTCTAGCACCACGGTGAGTGTCGCCAATGGCAGTTTGTTGAGGCAATCAATGATGCATTTGGTGCTTCTTGTTTTATACTTGATGTTGAGTTGGAATTGTTGCAAGTATGTGGACCAATTTTGATGGCGATCATTTTGCAATTTTCCTTGTTTCTGCATGAACTGCAGTGGATTAAGATCAGTGTGAATGATTGTCTCCTTCCCAAGAATGTAATGTATCCACTGGTGGTAGGCTTGCACAATGGAGTACATTTCTTTGTCATAATTAGGGTACTTACAGATAACATCTGATAGTGCCTCACTATGATAGGCCACGGGGTGGCCGTGCTGAGTGAGAACGGCGCCCACCACATAATCTGAAGCATATGTCTCGATCTCAAAGGGTTGTTGCAGTTCTGGTAGTGAAAGTACTAGGGTTGAGCACAAGTGCTGCTTCAAATCATTGAACGCTTGTTGTTGGGACTAACCCCACACAAATTTCTCCTTACCACCACCCCTGGGTATTTGGTTGAGGGCCCATGCAATATGGGAGAATCCCAACATGAACCTGCAGTAGAAATTGGCAAGGTCCAAGAAGTTCTGAAGCTTAGTGAGTGTGGTTGGGGTTGGCCAATCATGAAGGACTTGGATCTTGGCTAAATCTACATGTAGGCCATGCTGATAAATTATGTATACCAAGTAATGGACCTTGTCCATGCCGAAGGAGGATTTTTCCAAGTTGGCATATATCTTGTATTGCTGCAGGGTGTGCATAACCTGTTGAATATGTTGCAAGTGTTCGACCCAAATCTTGTTACAAATGAGAATGTCATCCAGATACACAACTAAAACATTATTGGTGAATGGTCATAGGATATCGTCCATCATCCTCATGAAAGTGGCTAGATAATTTTTCAAACCAAAGGGCATGACCAACCATTCAAAAAGGCCTTCCTTTGACTTGAAGGTAGTTTTCCATATATTTGTCTGTTATATCGAGACCTGGTGGTAGACAGACTTCAGATCAATCTTACTGAATTATTTGTCCCCCGTGAGTTACTTAAGGAGGTCATCGATTTGGGGAATCAAGTATTGGTTTATGACTGTGATTTCATTCAGAGCTCGTTAATCAATGCAGATTCGCCAAGTTCCATCTTTCTTCTGTACAAACATGATTGGGCTAATGCAAGGCGATGGGTTGGGATGGATGTGCCCATTGTGGAGCAGTTCTTGGATCTGTCGCTTGATCTCCTCATTCTCTAATAGAGAGTGGTGATAGACTGGCCCATTGGGCAAAGGTGTGTCGAGGATCATATCGATGGGGTCTTGACCTAGAAGTGTAGAGATATCCCGGTAGGTGAGGAGAATATATCTGATTATTCTTCCACGAACTTATCTACTTGCTTCTACTGTGTGGAGAGATTGGTCGCAGAGACCCTAGATGTGGTTGTGATCTTTCGCTTATTTTGAGAGTGAATCATGAAGAAGACAAACTTCCCTATCTGAGAGATGACCTTCCTGCATTACTTAGTAGAGATCAAGGAAATAACACTAGGTGGGACTGCCTCGGGTATCCTGTACAATTTCCTGTTCAAAGTAAAAATAACACTACAAGGCCTAGAGTCATATATAGCATGAAATTTCCATAAATAATGTTGTCCCAAAAGAACATCAAAAACTTCGAGAGGAAAAACATCACACAATACCTCATCTTTGAAGGGCTTGATGTCATACGACAATTGACACTGTTGGCTAATGCAGAGATCGCTTCCTTGGCAGAACCATCCAATGGTGTAGGGTTGTGGGTGTGGTGTTTTCGGCAAGGTCAACTGCTTGATGACCTCTGTTGATATGAGGTTCTTCTGGTTACCTCTATCCATGATGAAGTGCAGCGGGGTGCCTTTTACCCACATCTATGAATGGAAGAGGTGTTCTCCTTCTTCTGGCTCATCTAGTTCACTAGGATGGAGCTTGGTGGTAGCAACGATGGCACTACGTTCTGTGTCAATGATCCATCTTCCCCTTTCTGTTTTCTTCTTAGAGTCTAAGCCCGCATATGATTCAGAGGCTTTCACTTCAGCCACTAGTAAATTCTTTGAGAGGCAGTCAACAGTGTTATGCCAAGGGCTCTTATGGAAGTTGCACCACTTCTCGGTATCTTTCTTTGTCTTTCTGGTGTCCTTCTTTGCCTGCAGCTTGGACTGGTTGTCTTGATACTGTCCATATTTTCTTTTTCCTTTGTTCTGTAGGTTGGGTTTTCTCTTTCCTGGATTTTGTTGTGAGGGGTTCCCAGGCCCAAATTGTCGCGTCTTTTGTTTGATCTTCTGCGCGATTTTTATTGCATATCGGTAGGCCATGTCCAAGGATGAGATGTCCAAAAATTCCATTTCGTTCTGGATGTATCTATGCAAAGCACCATGATACTTGAGCACCAGATTTCATTCTGAACCTTTGATACCCATATTGGTGTGCAAGGTATGAAAGATATTTGTGAAATCTGGCACGTCTTGGTCTCTTTTTTGCCACAGTGTGGTCTACTTGGTATACAAGTCGCCATAACTTTCGACAGGGTAGTATTGTTCCTTAATAACATCTCTAAAGGATTCCCAGGTGGTCGTGACTATAAATAATGAGGGTTCCTCTTTTTCCTTTTGCTCACAAAAATTTTCCCACCAATCTTTGACATGGGGAACGACTTTGAGGAACGCAAAAGTAATATTTTCTCTATTCAAAAAGTTATGGACAGAAAAATACCCTTCTAGTAGATTCAACCACTTGTCTATAGTATCTGCGTCTATATGAACTTAAAATATAGGAATATAAAAGTTTATTTATACCTTGAAGGGGGTGGCGCCTTTGCTCAAAGAATATGTGTCTCATGTTGGTAGTTGTCGAAGGATTTGCGCGAAACTATCCATCATCTTGTTCCTTTTTTGTGTGAGGGATTCCTCAATCAACAGTTTGAAAGGATCTTTTGTCCTGTCATATTTATTTTCTCCTGCCATGAGAGGTCTCTTAGGCATGTGAGATATTTTGTCCTCAAGAGAAATAAGCTCGATACCCAACTCTTTGTACTCCAACCTCATTGGTGACATGCATTAAGACAACAAGGAGAAGACCCCTCTAATACCACTAATCCAAATTTTATGAGTAGAAGGAAATGAATACAGATTATTAATAGGTTTTTAACACAAAATAATAGAGATACAACAAAACTAGTTTTCTATTCAAAAAGGAAATAAGTTGAAACTGTAAAATGATGCGGGAACAAGCTTGTTGGAATGGTGGTAGCTTATCGCTGAGAAGAGATGTTATTGCTGCATTCATTCGCAAGAAGATGATTAAAATGAGGCTTTGAATACCTTTTTACAATAAACAAGAATTCCAAAAACCCTAGACATCCAAAAACCTAACCCTAGGAGATCAAGCACCAAAAGTCATGTGGGCCCCATCTGGGTAAGTTAGTACATCAACTTCCCAGGGTTGTAATTTTTTCATATGATTTTTGTTTTAGCCGTATGATACCCTGTTGAAAAGGTATCATTGAGAAGATTCATAGATTCATTTTGGGGGGATCAATCATTCCTTAGACTATTATTAAGAATCTCGATCCCGAAAAACCTTCATTTAGGCCTTCAAAATGGCCCTGGAAGTTAAAACTGCTAAAAATAGTAAATTGCCAAAATTGTCAGAAAATTGTTTTGAGACAGTTGGAAAGGTAGGTGGCCACCAATATCCATAAGGATCATGTAGGATATAGAAAATTTAAAATAGATAATGGTCATTTCAATGATTTATTATGTGTTCCAAGTCTTTCTTGTAACCTTCTATCAATATATCAAATCACTCATTCAGGTGAAGGTAAAACTGTAGAGTTTTCACCTCACCAATTTGTAATCAAGGATATAAAATATCCTAAGAATTTTCTTGCAACTGGAATTGTTGATCATATTACCAGGTTGTACAAGTTTGAAAATTTTGGTTCATCATATTTTTCTTCGGTTTTTGTTGCTCATAGTGATGACTTGAGAAAACTTTGGCATGAGCGGTTTGGTCATCTAAACTATCGCTCATTGCAACAACTATGTAATCAACAGATGGTGACTGGTATTCCTCCTATTTCATGCAGAGATAGTGTTTGTGCCGATTGTGTTCTCATAAAACATCATCGAGACAGTTTTGACAAACATGCCTCTTGGCACACCTCAGTCCCTTTGCAACTTTTTCACCATGATTTGTGTGGTCCACTTTCTACTCCTCCTTTTTCTGGGTGCAAGTATTTCTTAACTTTCATTGATGAATTTTCTAGGCGTACTCAGGTTTACTTCTTAAAACTTAAGAGTGAAGTTTTGGACAAGTTTTTGGCCTACAAGGCCCTTGTATAAAAGAAACATGGACATCAAATTAAAAGGTTAAGAACAGATAATGGAGGTGAATATGTGAACAATCATTTTACAAGTTACTGCACTACACAGGGCATCCAAATGAAACACACTATTCCATATAAACCACAACAAAATGGTGTTGCTGAGAGAAAGAATGACACACTAAAATAAATGGCTAATTGTATGATCCAATCTAAGGGATTAAGTCTAAAATATTGGGCAAAAGCAATCAACTGTGTTGTGCAAATTACATAGTAAATCACACTCCCACAAAGGCTCTTAAAAATATAACACTGAAAGAATCTTGTACTAAAATTAAAACAGATGTAAGTCACTTCCGTGTATTTGGAAGCATAACATGGGCTCACATTCTTGATGAGAAAAGAAAAACATTACAACCTAAAAGTGAGAAGTGTATATTTTTTGGTTATTCTAAAGATGTCAAAGGTTATATACTTCTTCAACCACATTGTAATGAAATTATTATTAGAATATATGTTAAATTTAATGAAAATCTCTTGGCCTATGAGCGTAATTCAACAATTTTTCCTTCTTTGGTTTACAAGACATCTTTGGCATTTGTGCCTTCTTCTGTTCCTATTCTAGTTTCTTGTTCAAATGATGACAGTGAGGATGAAAATCCACCTCCTCCCACTCACTTTCCTCCAAATGAGTCCTTTGAACCTGAACCAACACCAGTTCCACTGCTTCCTAGATGGGTTTGTTCAACACGAGAAGTAGTTGGTGGTCTTGTCGGTGATCCTTCAGCTCAACGTCGAACATGTTCACAGTTCCAGTGAGCCTCTTCTCTTTTGGCTCAAGTTTCAGAGACTCATGATCCAGAGACATTTGTAGAAGATTTAGGTCATCCAAATTGGGATACAACAATGAATGAAGAGTATCGTTCTTTAATGGAAAACGATACTTGGGATCTTGTACCTCTTCCAAAAGGAAGAAAACTTGTCAGATGTAAATGTGTCTACAAAAATAAGTATGCATCAGATGGAAGTGTTGAAATACACAAGGCTCCGTTAGTTGCCAAAGGATTTTCCCAAGTTGAAGGAATTGACTATAATGAAGCCTTTTCCCCTATAACCAAAATGAATTCCATCTGCCTTGTTCTTTCCCTTCCTGCCTCACATAAATGGGAGGCCCATCAAATGGATGTTAAATCCACCTTCTTGCATGGAGATTTGCATGAAGAAATATACATAGAAAAACCTCTTGGCTATGTCCAGAATGAATCTAGCCTTGTTTTTCGCCTTAAGAAATCTCTTTATGGTCTTAAGCAAGCTCCCCAAGTTTGGTATGCCAAAATAGGCAGCTTTCTTATTAACACTCAATTCTCTGTATGCCATTATAATCCTAATTTCTATACCAAGAAAGTAGGAATCCATCTCATAATCCTTGTCCTTTATGTTGATGACCTTATCCTTATTGGTAGTGACTCAAAACTTTTAAACCATGTGAAAACCATCCTTAACAATAAATTTGAAATGACAGACTTAGGATTTTTTCACTATTTCCTTGGCCTCGAAGTTTTGGAAACCAATAAAGGAATTTTCCTTTCCCAGTATAAGTATGGTTATGACCTTCTTCATCGATTTCACATGGATGATTGTAAACCATCTCCTTATCCCTTCCAGTCCGGAGTCAAGCTTATTGCCACATGTACTTCTCCTAAAGTTGATGCCACCCTGTACCATCAGTCAACTTGTAGCCTCTTATACTTGACTCATAGCCATCCTGATCTTTCCTTTTTTGTTGATCTTGTTGCCAAGTATGTGAAAACACCCCATGAAAGCCATTGGAAAGAAGCTAAAAGGATAATTCACTATGTTTGTGGTACAATTCAGTTTTGGATACATTACAGTACAAGGGGGACTCCTTTATTGGTTGGTTTCACTGATTCAGATTGGGTCAACTACCCTAATAATTGGAAGTCTACTGCAAGTTATTTTTTCATCCTTGGTTTAGGACCTGTCACTTGGGCCTGTAAGAAACAACACTTTCTTCAGCAGAAGTAGAGTATTGAGTAGCAGTAAATGCAATTTAGGAAGCCTTGTGGCTATGACAAATCCTTTTAGAGTTTGGATTCGAGCAACAACATCCGAACAACCGTTGGTGCGACTATCAGAGTGCCATCAAGATCACCAAAGACCTAGTTCAACATCAACGCAACAAGCACATTGATATATGCATGCACTTCATCGAAAAGCTCATTCATGATCAAGTTATTGAAGTGCTCATTTTCCCTATAGAAGATCAAGTTGCAAAAATTTTCACAAAGTCTCTTACAGAAGAAAAGTTTTCCAAACTTCGATCTATGTTAGGATTCCAGGAAGTTGTCATTAAGGGGGGATAGGCTCTAATGCATCCTTCCTTCTCCTATTCTGTCACTATTTTAAATCCTTCAATCCTATCCCAAGTTGTTCTTAAGTGGGGATGTTAGGATATTTAGACACTTAGGAGTTAGTTAATATCTAATTGGTCTAATGTGTCATTAGGTAAAAGTGTGTTTATTAGTGTGTTTATTTAGTATGCATTAGTATGCATTTGTGGTTAGGAAATCCGACAGTCATGATATGTTCCCGACATAGAGTGATCTAATGGTTCATATTCTCCTCGATCTTAATGACCATTGATTTTTGTCTTAACACCCGATTGTTCCATGATCTATATTTAAAGAGCATGGAGGGTCATTTGTCGATGATCGAAAGTGATAAACTCTCTTATAAAATCTCTCTGTAATATTTTTTTCTTCATTAATAAACTGCTTCAAGTGGTTGTGTTGGTTGGGTTCATGGATGTTTCCTCGTAGGGGTTTTACCATGTGAAAACATCGGTGTGTTGATATTTTATCTGGTTATTAGAGTGGTTAATAAAAGTGTTAGTCCTCTATTGGAATACTTGTGTTTTCGAACAAATCCATCCCCCTCAAAAGGTGGAAACTCCACAGAGCCTTTTCACCAATCACGACTCATGTAAAAAAACAAAAACGATGGCTTCCTTGGAAAATACATGATTCCCTCTAGTGGTTTCTTTATGAATCCATACATAGGTATCTCAATATCAATATCATTCATATGCATCACATAAGGGTTAAAGAAGTGACAGATCAATATTTGATACAACGATTGTATAATTGAATCGACAACTGCTTCTCGATGATATGTCAATTGTCTTCACTTGCTATGATGGAAAAGTATGAAGGATTTAGATTTCAATGGAATGGCGAATGTTGAAACCTCTTTCAATAAACATTGAATGACTAGTCATAGGTGTCTTCTGTTGTGATACCATGTTATAATAGATAGAAATACTAGATAAGGTTACATCACAGAGCGACTCATTGATATTATGAATAAATGTTGCATCTTTGTATTTTTCAATCAACATTGAATGACTAGTCATGGGTTCTATCCCACTATGATACCATGTTATAATAGCTAAAAATATTAGAGAAGCTTAGATCATGGATCTTCTCATTGATATTATGAATAATTGGTGCATCTATTGCAATGAGATTAATATTTCTTATAAAAATGTTGAGATTTCTCATTTGTTTAAATCCCATATAAAAAACCATAAATTTTATAGCCTAGGTCACTGTGGTGACTTTATTACACATACAAGTCATTTACTTTAACATAATTCTCCATTCCCGAACATAGTGTTGTACAAATAGTGCATGCTAGAAACATATGAAGTGAATAAATAGTTGCAACCATTATTAAAGTAGACTATTGTAAGGCTAGGTGTAAGGCATTGGGAGCTTAGTGTGAGCGTGCGCACTTCCACCACAGTCCAAATCGGGTGGGCAAGACACTCAGTGTGAATGAAAAAATGGAAGTATTCATATAGTGGGGATTTTGGGTTCCTTGGGCATGTGTTATAACCCTAATTTGCACAAACATGCTTACCTGGAATCAGGCCATATTAGATTCCTTCTTTGCCAAAACACTGTTGAAAAACTCTTCTTAAAAACCCCTTTTATAAAGGCCCATGCACCCTGCTCCATTACTACATGTGTGTACATGCTAGCTGACCCAAGACAACCCATGTGTACCTACAAAAACACGAAAAAAGGAAAGTTGTTGATGGAACACACAACTTTGGGTGAGTTAACTAAACCTTTCGTCCATGCATGGTTGAGGGTTTGACCAAATACCTAGCTTCTTCTAGCCTATAAAAGAATGGTTAGGGGTCCCATTTGGAAGAGGAGAATCATAGTAAGGAAACTATACCCGATTGCGCATTCCCTTTGTCCCAAACTTTAACCTTCCTTGTGCAAAGAGAAATATAGAGAAAAGAAGTTGGAGGACAGTTGAAGAGGATCCCAGGACCAGGTTCGTGGAGCAGTGGTTGAATTCACCATTGTAAGTTTATTTGTTGAAGTTAATAATAAGGAAGTACTTTTCCCGTCCCACCATATGAGGTTTTCATGGTTTATTGCATACATGTTGATTGAATCTCTAACCCATTAATCTATATATCAAATGCATGTGGAGTTCTTTGTTTGTCTTGTGTGAATGTAGGTCATCCTTGGGAGGAGAGCTACAATCAAAGAACAATCAAGAATGAATAAGGATCGATATCAAATGGCTGAAATAAGGTATGCTCACTTGATCTTCTTAACTACGTATTTGCTTAAGAATAACGAGGATTAGGTCCAGGACGACGGTAGAAAGTAGGAATCTTTAGGTCTTTTCTGCATGCATGATAAAACCCTAAGTGCTAGTCCGTAGAGGGATTTCCCACTCACAACACAATTGGCGACCGTAATGGGGAACTATCAAGGGTTTCTGGGAATATTTTTTGGGTATTTTTAAAAACTGGTTTCATTTCTTGTTTTTTAAGTTTCTGCAAAAGTCTGAGCTAATAAAGATTCTGGTCTTCCATACCAGTTATCTTTATTTCTTTGCTTGATTGTATTTTTTTTCTGAGACCCAGAGAGGTACACGTGGCCTATATAAGGTTTGCACGCATGTACCCACGCCCTACATTCTCATAGCGCACGTGTACACTCTAGCTGAGGAAGTGTGAGTCGTGTGTATGATTCCATAATTTTTTTTTAGAGAGGAAGTCATCCTCTTCCCTATCAGAAGTAGTCATTCTCAGGGGTTTTCTACAACTCTTTCTAGTCTTTGTTGTTTGCAGTCTATAGTTTAGGTTTCACCTCAAATTGGTTGTTCTATGAAGTTTTCCTTGAATTGTTTTCTTTCTTCTATTAAAGTGAGTGTTTGAGTCTTCAAGAGATTCTGGTTCTCAGTACCAGTAGTCTCTTCCTAGGCTAGATTTCTTGGCCTATCATTTGTCTCAGATTTTCAGAGATACACGTGGCCTGTATAAGGCCAGCATGCATGTACACACACTCTGACCTTACACAGCTCATTTGCACACACTCGTTGTTGAACTGTCAACAGTGTGCTTGTGAAGAAACTTTTTGTTAAAGGTGAGGCAGTCATCCTTTCCTTTGACAAGAGTTATACCTCTCAGGTTTTTGGGTCTCTGTCATTGTGGTCAGTAACTTAGGTTTGATCACAATCATAGTTTTCTTTCTCATTAAGAAGTTTTTCTTCAAAATTTTCTTTAATGGGTTTTTAGACAAGTGTGAGAGTCTATTTTTAATTTTCTTGTGTGTGATTTTTAAAGTGACACTTTGCAATCTTCTCTTTGGCCAAAAGTTTTCTTGGTTTTGACTTTTTGATATTTTTCCTTTTTTTCTTTGTGAGCATTCAAATAAAAAAAAAAAAAAAACTTTTATTTTCTTCGTTTGGTTAAAAAGTGTTGTTTTGCATTAGTAACCAGGGAAAAGTATTTTCTTTCATAATTTCTTGATGGTTTACTTAGATCATAAGTAGCTCGTAGTCAAGTGAAATCCTGCTTTGAGTTTGTTGTTCAAAGATCTTCAAAAAAAAAAAAAAAGTTTAAAAAGTTGTTTAGGATTTGAGTTAAGTGAAGGTATTTTGTTTCCATATTTTTGTTTATTTTGCTTCCATCTTTCAAACATCACTAGTTTCAATTTCATAACCTTTGAATTAAGACAAGCCATAAAAATTAATGCTAAATATAAAATTCATTAGACTTTTTATGTTTCTAGGGTCAACCAACTAGTTTAGGATTAGGGCCTTGAATTAGGTTGGAGAGGAAACTCTTCAAGTCCATTAAAATCAAACATTGGAGTCTGAATTAGGGACTGTCAAAGTCCAATATCGTGAAATTTATCCAGGACCCCCCTCTAACACAAGGGCTAAAAATGAGGTCACCTGCAGAAAGGTAGCAGAGATAACCCCTCCAAAGCTGGACCAATCGTAGTGGAGAACACATATAGAGGGCTTGTCTTGGGATTTTGTCGATTGCATTTGCCACGAAACTTTGTGGGTCTTGAATCCATTCGAGGTCCTCAATTATCTTCTAGACCGCTTTCCTTCGATACCCTTGATGGGTTTCAGGCTTGATACTCTGCTCATTGTGGTCTACCCGAATTTCAATTGTACCCTCCTAGTGATTGTTCGCGCGCTGGCAACCTAGTTGCCTATCTTTTTGGAGACATACATAGGTGACTATGGGGGTATACCATGGTACCTAGGATAGACATCAGGCCATTCTTTGTAGAGTATACCTAGAGGTTTCTTCCATGTTTGAGTTTCACTTGCACCGGTAAGTTGCTCTAGTGTTGGTTGTTGTAATTATTCTTCCAATTAGTTTATTGTTTGTTTGTTTTATCTCGTAGGGAATTTTTTAGTGTGTGTTGTTTTTTAAACGAATAGAATGCCCTAGGGTGTCTTTGATCTTCTCACACAATGGAGGATCACGATCTCCATCAATCACGAAGGTTTCTGGGCTTGTCACCGATTACACTGGAGCCACCCCCGCCACCACTAAGGTGAAAGCTAGATCAACAAGGCTCTTTTGAAGTGATCGGGTCACAAGAAATTGTGCCCGACCAACATCCAGAGGAAACAACCATTTTAGACTTTGGAGAGAAATCTCTTGGTCCACCTAAAACTCCTACCACTGATATTTCGGCACCCATCATCATACCAATTCTCCCTTACGAGTTCCAAACAGTGTCGCATGCAGCAATGGAAACAAATGTTGTCACTCATTCTGGGAATTCTTCAATTCCTACTACGGTTGTCACCACAGGAGATTTTCCACCTCTTAACCCACTTTCACCGATCCCAGCCACCATGGTCTTGAATGACTCTACCTCACACACTGGTCTGATCCTGTCAATGGCGGTGGCCACAACTCCTTTCACACCTAGTGCGACAGGCCCTCTGTTCTCATACAGGATGCCTAACTCAGGTACAAGTCCTGTACTTTCATACTCCATTTCATAGACTTTAGGTCTAGGGGTAGGGAGATGTAATGCTCCTCTGCAAGGCCACATGGGGGGAACTTTAGCTCCTTTTAATGCTTTCACTTATGGGGAAGTTCATATACCTCCTTCGTCCCCTTCGCTTAGTGGCACCCACCAGCCATCCGTCAAGCCACCTGCACACCATAGTTTATTTGGAGGGAGTCAAGGACCACCTTTGCATAATATGTCAGTAGGTTCGACACCATTTTCTTTGTTCAGTGCATTTGGTAACAACGCCTTCTCATCAGTTTCTTTCCCGACTGGGGGAAATCCTATTTTTAGATAACTTATTCCGATGCAGGGCACTATTCCTGCACAGGGGGCAAACCCAGGAACTTCTTCCACATCAGGGCCTTGGAATTCTTGGCAAGGATCTGTTCCCTCGTCAGGAATGTTGATCTGGGGAAATTCTTTTCACAACCAATGGAACCTGGGACAAGGTGTTTTTCCTATCCCCACGGGATCGGCATGGGGAAACCCTTGCCAAAATCCTCTAAATGTAATGCACACCCAACCATCTACGTCCTATTTTGGGAATCAGCTGATGATGTCTCCTCACATGAAGAATCCATACACTGGTCATGGCCATGGTTTTTACCAGAAGCTTGGCTAGCAGCCAAAATTTTCCTAGCAACCTAGTGCCAATCAAACTCCAAGTCCCTTTTTCCCAGGTTATCACTAAAAACCCAAATTACCTTTCCTGGCAACCTTGCATTTGCTAGACTTGACAAGGTTTTTGAATGAACCTATCAGTCACAATCTATGTTGGTCCCCTATGCCAATGAAGTTTCCTTTCGACATACCAAAGTTTGAAGCCAAGCCTAATGAAGATCCAAGAGATCATGTGACCAACTTCCATCTTTGGTGCTCATCTAACTCATTGAAATACGACTATGTACAGTTGCAATTGTTTCAAGATAATCTCATTGGGAGTTCCACGAAATGGTACATTGAGCTCAACTTCTCAAGATACTCTTCCTTCGACGAATTGGCAATGGCTTTCCTAAACCATTTCCAATTACCTATGAGATACAATGCTGGCATAGAATTACTGGCCAATTTTGCATAGAAAAAAGTGGACCATATATCTGATCACATCCGAGAATGGAGACGTTAGAAGAGTTTAATTAAGGTGTCAGTCCCACCAGCATTCCTTCTTGAGTGGTTCCTTAAGTATTTGGTCCCACAGTTATCCAAAGACGTTGCGACGTTATGAGTGTTTTTCGAAGAGGATGCCATCGTGAGAGCTCAACAGCTTGAGCTAATCTATTCTCAGTCCGGTTTATTATACGAGATATTTCCAGATGCGCCATGCTCAATACTTGATAAAACTAGACAGAGAGCTAGAACACATGCCAATGGTATTGTTAGTTCAGCACAAACAAAGCCTGTTGAGCAACTGATGAAGCAATTGCAGCAATTGTTTATACATCACACAACAGCCAACCAAACTACTATTTTGGCTACTCTCCCTACTAAAACGTCGGATGTACACAGAGTGCAATCGATAAATCCAAAGGCCACCCAGCAGCCTGAAGGAAATAAAAAATAATGAAACAAGGGTAAGGGGGATAAGAAACCCACTAATAATGTTGGTGGGGGCAACACTTAGAAATGGAAGGTGAGCTATCCGTGCAACCTATGCGCAAAATATGTTAAGCCCTAATATTGGCTCATTACCACTTAATTGGGGCATATTAGATTAGTAATGTTATTTTATTTATGTCGGCTTTAGGCCATTAGTTGTAATTTAGATTAGTAATGTTATTTTATTTATGTCAGCTTTAGGCCATT
>ML792462.1:19720-65837 GCA_009831015.1 Picea engelmannii | reverse complement strand
CTATGAGAGGATTGATTAGGTTTAGGCATATGGGTATGAGGGATAGGCGCATGGGTTTAATACTAAGGTCATAAAATCTAGTATATCTTTTCATACTTATTGTAGTTTTATGAGCATAGGAAAATAAATACCATGTTACCTTTGCTTTTACCTTTGTATGATCAATTCTCATAACATGTGTGACTGCTTGTAAATTTTCAGAATTCATCCTTTTAGATTGAAGCTTCTTGAAAACTTGGTATGGAAATATCCTGTACTTCTGATATTTTGTGCTTATCTTCTTTTGTATTTGGTTCTGCAGGGTGATCATGTAAGTCTGGAAAAGAGTTTTGAAAGGGCTCTTTGACCTTCCCCCATGCCGAAGATGTTGTATATCTGTATGCAAGAAGATGCAACATTTTATATCATAATGGAGAAAAGATGATAAGAGCAAAAGAAACCAATCAAATTTTAGAAGTACAATTTATCACGTATCATATGATCTCATGCCAAAAATGAAATTGCCCTTCTTTTAATGGATTATTGACAGAGGTAGAATTCAACAGTGAAATAGGGAATATATATATGTTTTCCAAAAGAATAGATCCCACCTAACTTGCTTCAGAGATTTACTATCATTGGATGTTATAGATAAATTTCACAGTATAAGTAGATTAGACTCCCTAGTTAGGGCTCCACTCTTAAGAAGTTTCCTTCTTAGATATTGTAGGCTTTAGATGTCAGACTGGTAAGTTTACTTAGGGTGATTCTCAAATGGACATTATGTTGTTGATTAATCTAGAGTTTTGTATCTCAGGAAATCCAATAATGACCTTTACTTTTTTTGTTTTAGATGACAAAAAGTCAAATTTTCAATCAGACAAGTATAGATGAGACATTTTTCAACCAGAACCCATTGCCAGCAAGCATGTTCAGTACTCCGATGGGGTAATTATGATAATTAGTGAGAGGTGCCTTCCCTAGGCAGAATGCCCCATTGCCAATGGCTTGTTCAGTACCCTGATGGGTTTTCCTAGTCATACCACAAAACGATACCCTCTTCCAACAGACATGTTCAGTATCCCGACGGGTTAGTCTCTTAAACCATTTTTCCATCATAGGCTTCTCATCCATAGTCACCTACTTTGGTTTTTATTAAAGAGTGCTTTGCATGGTGACAGGGGAGGCTTGTCTAAAATTTTTTTTACAGGGTGGGATGGTATTGGGTTGGAAGGCATATACTCTTTTTTTGTATGTCTTTTAAAGATTTGTCTGAAGGAAAAATAAACTTTTATGCACATTATTTCGTTAGAGTGATCTAGATGTATAATTTTGTCTGAAGTTGTCCATAAGAGAATGACCTAAAGTTTCCTTAGGGTACTGGTACATCCTCTACCATAAAAGTTTTGGTAGTGTGCCCATGGTAGAGAGTGTTCATATACTCATATTTTACTCTTTAATAAGATAATCCAATGAATACTATTGAAGTCTGGTTAGGGTGAGAGAGTTTCTTATAGGTTAATATATTTTTTTCCTTTAAATCATACTGAAATACTGGGTAAAGGCAACTTCTAGTCTTTGAAGTGGATTATGGTTCTTTGAGAAATCATAGGTAAAGATTGAGCAACGGTGCCAAAATGTTGTGCTACTTATATGTTTATTATAATGCACTCATTAATTATTAATCCAGGATTCGTAATCAACAGAGTTACAAGACACCAGTAAGAAAGGTAATTTCTAATGTCACGATTATCGAATTAAACTAGATTATGTATGCTGGAAACAAATCAAAATAGAAAACTGTAATGCACTTTCATTGTCTTTCACACAGAGGCTATCTACTCCATTATGGCACATGCAAGTATGATATGGAGTTGGTTTGACAGATCGACTCTGCTATCTGAACCAGAAAACTAACTGTGCAATCCACACTTCTGAAAGGGAAATCACACATCAACCATTAAAGCATAACATGGGTAGTTCAATAGTCAATATGTTGGTTCTGTTGTGGTTCACAATGAACTTCACTAGTTCTTATCCAAATAGTTTTGACTATTCCTGCCAACATCTATGATCACTCAAGGAAATCAAATTCATGAGAACAGAAATAGGGCATATGCAAAAACAGAGCAAATAAAGATCTCTAAACAATTATATAATGGAAATCCTAGTCTAAGCTATACTACTATCATCTAACAGATTTAAAGATTTAGCTAATTTAATGTTTACACTACTGAAACGAAATGCTAATGCTAATCTACGAAGAGGCTGACCTTTGTTGGGCATTGGGCCCTTACTGCTTCAATAGGTCAACTGTTGAAGTCTACAAGAAGCTTGTCTTCAACACACACATTATTCTTACTCACATTTCAAAACATAAAATCAAACTTTCGTTAACAACTCAACTCACACTTAATCATAGATATTCAAAATATGGAGATAAAATGGCATTCCATTAATCTTCACTCAGAATATGTTTTGTACTATCATACACTGCTTTACATATTGGTAATATGCTAACTCTCCTACACTTCCACCATCCTTTCCACAACTATTTAATAATCTTAATCATGAAAGACAAGGAGGTGAAATTTTCAAATAAATCAGTTGTTAAGTTCAATCACTCGGTTACATCTTTAGCTTCATCCTCGTGACACAAAGTGCATGAGGATGAGGCAATCAACAAACTATTCTTATCATAACCTTGCTAAAGAAAATAGACATCCACCAATTGGCTTAGGTGAGATCTGGAACTTAACTTAGTGTATTAGGCTCTTCCATATTAGTACCAGATCGTAATAGGTAGTTGGTACCATATCATGACAGTGTGCAAAAGGTGGTACCCGATCATGACAGTGTGTGGTCATTGGTACTAGATCATAACAGTGTGTTGTTGTTGGTACTAGATCGCAACAGATAGATGGTACCGGATGCATTTGTTACCAGATTCAGACAACAATAGTCTTGGTGCACAGGTACCGGATCGCTGAGCTAGTATAGGAATGCTGGATATCTAGAGGTCAAAGATTTATATATATGACAAATTGAAGCATTAGTACATGAAATATTTGATTCCCTAACTCAATACACCACAAAATGCATGAATTAACCATACTTTACCTTATGACCTTATTACTGGAAAATGGTAGCGTTCTTGTCATTCACTAAATCTTTAGGTAGACCAAAAAGGTATAGGTGAAGAGTATAATAGGGTAATGGGGATGTCAATTTCGGGTCTCAACAATGATCTTCATCACAGATCATACTTCCTCCCGGATTTAAGAAAAATCAAAGCCAGAGAATTCACCTTGACTATGACTAGAGATAGGTCTCATCATATTAATCCTTTAGCTACACACGAGGTCTATGTTGAGGGTAATATGGAAACCATCGCTGAAACCGTACTGATAAATATCTCCAAAACCCCTGGCATCGTGGAGAATGTTTTCATCGGAGATGACTGCTCCCCCAGAGAGATTCAAATCTACACAGATCTATTTAAAGAATTCTGCGACATTTTTTCCTAGTCTTACGAGGAAATGCCTGGAATCAATCCAAAAATAGTTGTACATGAAATCACAACTTATCCAGATGACAAGCTTGTTCAACAGAATCTTTGTCGAGTTAATCCCAGGAAAGAAGCAACCATTAAGGTTGAAGTTGAGAAACTGCTAAAAGACGGTTTTATCTATCCTATCCATTTGACTCAATGGGTGTCAAATCTTGTGTCGGTCAATAAGAAACAAGGCACGATTCGTGTATGTACAGACTTCCATGATTTGAACAAGGCCTGTCCAAAAGATAATTTTCCCACACCATTCATCGACCAGATAATTGATGAATGTGCAGGTTGTGAGGACTTATCTTTCATGTATAGTTTTTTGAGATATAATCAAATACAAATCAAACCCGAGGACCAGCAAAAAACAACGTTCATTTGTCCATGGGGTACATTTCCATATCGTAAGATGCCCTTTGGTCTCAAAAATGTTGGTGCGACCTTTCAGCGAGCCATGTCTTTTTCTTTCCATGACCTCAAGCATATAGTCGAGGCATATTTAGATGACTTATCATCTCAATTTCATAAGAGAACGGATCATCCCACACACCTCTGACTTATCTTTGAGTGTTGCCACTACTTCTAGATTCCCTTGGATCCAAACAAGTGCAGCTTTTGCATAACATCAGGGCATTTGTTAGGTTTCATAGTGTCAACAACAGAGATCATGGTCGATCCTCTCAAGGTTGAGGAAATAATTCAGTTGCCTCCCCCGTGCACAATCCTTAAACTTCAGAGTCTACAGGGAAAGGCAAATTTCTTAAGACATTCCATCGCCAACTATGCTGAGATCACAAATGGCTTTATGTGCTTACTAAATAAAGACATTCATTTTTATTGGGATGATGTCGCTCAACGCTCTTTTGAGGTATTGAAGCATGCCCTCACAACTGTCCCTCTGCTTCGGCCACCTAACTATAACAAATATTTCTTATTATACCTAGCTGCAGCAGAGTCAACCATCGACATGGTATTAGTTCAGGAAGATGACTTGTTCTCAGAATATGTGATCTATTACCTGAGTCAAGGCCTCATAGGACCGGAACTCAATTATTCTCATATTGAAAAACTAGCATTGGCAGCAGTCCATGCTATTCAATGGTTCCGTCATTATGTTCTGTTTCACAAGACCACCATCATTGCTATCGTGAATCCATTTCAGTACATGTTGACACGATGGGTAATAGGCAGAAAGATCAGTAGATGGATAGTAGTCCTCCAAGAATTTGACTTAGATTTAATTTCAGCAAAATCCAAAAAGTCATTGGTCTTCGTAGAACTTATTTTGGAACTTCCAGTTGAGTCAGGTGATGTTGTTCCCGAAGAGTCGCCTATCAGAGGAGATATCTTTTTGATCACATCTTTGGATCCATGGTACAGAGATATACTTATCTATCTTGAGACTTTGAAGTGCCCCACCTCTGCTTCTCGTGATGAGCATCGACGTATACACCATCAGGCTAAGAATTATCTCATACTCGATGATACATTGTATTGAAAAGGTGTAGACTGCATCCTGCGTTGATGTCTCACTCATAAAGAAGCAGTTATTGTGCTTAACGATTTCCATACTGGAGCATGTGGCGGTCATTTTTCTGGGTTGGAAACAAACCAAAATATTTTACAAGTAGGTTACTTTTGGCCGACACTAATCAAAGATTGTATCAAATCAGTCAAGAAGTGCCACCCATGCTAGATCTTCTCTCGGAACATGAGGGCACATCCCACTCCCATGTTTCCTGTCATCACAGTTGGTCCCTTCACCAAGTGGGGGATTGATTACACTACATGCAACCCTCCTTCAGCAAGGGGGCATCATTATATCATTGTAGCGATAGGCTACTTCACTAAGTGGGTTGAAGCTATGCCAATGTTTAAAGATGATGGAGAGACTATGATTCTCTTTTTATTCAACAAGATAATAGAAAGGTTCGGTGTCCCGAGGGAGATTTTCACTGACCATGGCAGTCATGTTTAGAACCAGATGATGACTGAGTTAACATCAAAGCTTGGGTTATGGAAAGACCACTCGTCACCCTACTACCCCCAGGAAAATGGTCAGGTGGAAGCTGTAAATAAATATCTTAAGACCATCCTACAACGAACAATCAACTCAGCCGAGTCAAATTGGAATTTGATTTTATACTCAACATTATGGTCTTACCGAATGTCTGTTAAGACTGCAACCGGTTTCTCAACTTTTCAACTTGTTTACGGGCTGGAAGTATTCTTTCCTATCGAATGTTAGATATCGTCCCTAAAGTTGGTAGTACAATTATTGCCAGATAGTTCTCCACTTGAAGAACGATTATTATACCTTGAGTGGCTCAATGAGTAGCATCATGATGTGGCCCTGGCTAACGAGGCTCACAAACATAAAGTCAAGTGTTAGTATGATAGGTCTGTTTATCCTCGGATTTTCTCTGAAGGCGACATTAACCTAGTCTATGACCAAGATAAGGACCCCCTGGGGGTAGGAAAATTCAAACCCATGTGGTTCGACCCTTTCGTCATAAAAGAGGTTCTAAAAAAGGGCGCTTATCGTCTGGTTGAATTTGAGGGAAATGCTTTGCTAGAGCCTAGAAATGGGCTCTACCTCAAGAAGTATCACTCATAGGTAGGTCACCATGAGTAACTTTTTGTAACATATGTATAGTCTTTGTACTATTACTTTCTAATTTATTTTAGTATTATGGATGTGTCATTTTTTATCTTATCTTTTGTCACTGTGGAAGATGTCAAGTGAATCTGAGGTGTTCATTGGGTACGCAAATAGTGCTAGTCGGCACACTTAGAGGCTTGCCTCTGCAACTTGGGTAATTTTTACACCTCAAGGCCAGTTTTTATCTTCTGGAGGTATATGCTTAGCTAAAACCAAAAAGAATGTCACCGAATATAGTGAAGTTATTGAGTTTCTTCATGACACCATGTCATTTGGTATCTCTCATCTCCGGGTCTATCTAGACACTCAGCTGGTTGTGTCTCAGTTAAATAGAGTCTACCATGTTCATGATAAAACTTTACAAGGACAATTCCTTAGGGTACGTCTCTTAGAACAAAGCTTTGATTATATTACATATTTTCATGTTCCTAGGAGATTAAACCAAATTACGGATACTCTAGATAATCAAATTTTAGATTGGCATCTCGCACAATATGAAAGGACATACACATAAACATGTAAATACATTTTTAAAGGAAAATATGATCCATAAGACACAAAAAGTCCTAAAAATCCATATATAATATCATAATCACCGAAGTACATAGGTGGATGAAAGCACCTCAAAAGTATGACCAGTAATGAGTCATGGGGCTTATGCCCACAAAAAATATATACAAGTAGTGCTCTCGGCACGTGAAAGGTATATACTAACTAAGGTTAGGGCCTATTTCCCCTATTGTATTGATCAAAAACATTTGCCAAACGCCGAAACAATTGGACCCATGTCCGTGGTGCCCCCACTACATGAGGCTTCATAGATGGTGGCAAATCCTCAATCTCTTCCATAGGGACCATGCGGGTGAGCGAGGTAAAGTTTCACTTGACTCATCTCAACACCCTCTTAGCCTCCCTGGCTGGAATCTCTCCTGTTGCTGTTGGTCCCCTTGTGGTGGCAGGTGCGGCCCCTGGCCAAGGAAAATTCTTGTTCCTTGCATAGTCTACAGGTCGTACTAGTTACACATCTACACACAATAGACACATATCTGTCAAATACTCCGGTATATAAAAATAAAATAAAAAGATAAAAAAAAAAAAAAAACAATGATGTAAACTTACCCATATCTCCTCGCTCCTCACTAGGAGGTACTAGTATCTCATGATCTCTCGAGAAATCAATCCCAGCATAAGGGTAATCCTCTATGACTGGGATCTATTGTGACAACCAAGCAAAGAAATCATCATCAAAGGGCTCATTGGTCCTTCCACCACCCTATCGTTGCAATACCACTTCCCATCTACAAACTGTAGGAAGAGAGTCCTGATGTCCTTGTACCACCACTCGAGGACTGAAGCTCGGAACTCTTTCAAAGAAGAAAGAGCATAGAATCATCCTGAACCTGAAGTTCCTCTGTGTCCATGACCAACAATCTGTCAGCTGCCTCTTCATACAATCTAGCAGTGTAGTGCTCCTGTGAAATATTTGTGCATTTAAGCATTGGACTACACAGTTCATCTTTGCACAGGACGCCTGATGTAAAGTCGTAGAACTAGTCATCTGCCTAATAAGAAACACAATCGCTTGCAATGATAAATCAGTGATCTTGCTTGTGGGCACCTGTGAACTCGATTGGTCTATACCAGCCTCAAAATAAAGTCCTATCAATTTCGATATGTTATGAGGCCCTAAAGGAAATGTCCGGAGGTTGACTAGTTCCCCTCTCCTAGAGAGGCCATTCAAAAAATATATGTCCTTTGTCGTAGGCACCAGTGACTTCCCCTCTAAAATAAAGGCCTCTACATCAGGATGTCAATAATCAATCAAGGCAGTCAATAGCCTAGGTTGTGCCCACATAAAAGGACATAAGAAGAACTTGAGAAACCCACATTGAATTAAGGCAACCACAACATTGGGGTCTTCCCCGACCAACTCACTAACCTCCTCATGCTCTCTTTCCCTCCAATGAACATACATCCTGCAAAACACCAAGTTCAGGAGGGTTAACCCTTTTTTTTTTTTAACTTTTTCATTCAATAAGAGGTTCCACGCGGTTTGTAATGAAGACAATCATGTGTACATGCGTGCAGTGTTTACTATGCCCGAAGATACACACAACCTATTGTTAGCGATATTTCTTGTAAAGGGGTTAGAATGTAAAAGAATGGGTTAAAACCCACTTGTGCTAAGTTTTGAATGTAAATGTGCCCGTGGTAAGCAGTGAATGGATCTGGATGGCATGCATCCGCATGCCCAAATCAATGGCACACATGCAATTCCGAACCCCCCTTGCCTTTCTACCTTTAAGCGGGGGGGGTCCGGAATCGGGGTCTCACCTCTCCGACGGTCCAGATCGGTGTTCCCAGATCAACGGTGATGCAGACAATTCTGGACCCCCCCTCCTTTCTACCTTTAAGCGGAGGGGGGGCGTCCAGAATAAGGGGCACAGATCTTCGACGGCTGAGATCTTAGTGCCCGGATCAACGGCACTCGTGCGATCCACATCATCCTCAGCGGCTCTGTGTTTAAGCCTGCGTGGGCCCTTTTCCTGCCTTGACACCTTCCAGAGCCACCTCTCTCCTGCTGCCGTGTGTCATCCATCCACCTCCCCTCTATGGTTTGCGTGGTCTTCCTTCCTTCTCGTCATCCACACACCACCTACCCTGTGTCTCCTTCCCTCCACGTCAGCCTCCCACTAAAAGATATCCATCACATCTGCTTCCGTGCCTCCTCCTCTTATATTCTTTTTCCATGTGTCTCCCCTGAAACCCTTCTCACACCTCGCCACTTCTTTCGTGTCCTCACAATTTCGGCCCCATCACTCCATTCTCATACCCCCCACCTTCCATGCTGGCCTCCACGCATATCCTTTGAGCCAGTCAGTTATTACAGGTGGCGGAGAATGAGGTCCTCCACGTCCTAAAGGTGCTGAGTTGGTCGGGCTATCCTCGATCTCGGTGAAGCAGTTATTGAAGTTGTTGGTGGTGGTTAGATATCGCCTCCACCATAATGGGAAAGCATGGCCATGAATTAAAGGCACGTCGATTCACCGTTGGAACTGTCAAAGAATTAGATTGCATCTGACTTAAGTTGCATGACCCTTCAGAGGTTGACTTTCAGAATCCATGCAGACGCAAAGCTTTCAATGCATTGTCTTGGTTCCACTGCTGTTGATTGTTCTGGGTATATGTAGGCATTTTCTCCATTTTTGTATCTATCGATGGTAGAGCTAAGCTCCCAACTGTAAAGTTTCAGCAAACATTCTGGTTTCCTAGTTATGCCTCTGTGTTTGAGACTTCTTGGTTTATGACAAACAGTTTTCTTTTTCCATCTATATTTCATCTCATGCTAGAGAGTCCACAGTCGAAGTATTCGCGTGGATTGAACAATCTTGTCATGATAAAGGATTTGTTATGACATTGTTGTTCCCTCTGGCCTTTTGTGTTTGAATGTAAAAGGATTTTGCGTTTGGATGCTTTCTTCTCCAGTCTGTTATAAACCGGATGTTTGTGATAGACCTTCACACTCTTCTAATGCAAGTCTTCCCCCTACTCACCCTTTACTACAACTCACTGTTTGAAGTTTATCAAGACCTCACTCATCCATGGATGCCTGGCCTAGTTTCTGAGTTGATATGATATCGTTTCTGAGTTTTCCTCCATTTGATCACCCTTTAAAACAAATTGTGACATTAAAATGATGAGCGTCGGGCTCTGCTCCTGCAAGCAATCCAGGAGTGACTTCCAGCTCCAACATTTCTGGCACCGTTGCTGGGGACGAAGTTGAATATTTTCCTCAGATTTAAACGACAAATATCAACTGATTCTGAAGGTGCATCAGATATCATAACTTGAAGATTGCTACTGTGAACCTAGTGACTCCATTGTGATGACTCCGCTGGGGAGAAACCGCTCTATCAACTGTGGCTTCGAGAGGTAGACATACGCGGTCTCATCCACACCTACCTCTAGAGACACCTGAAGCTGACTCAGAAGCAGTGCGCAGAAAGGGAAAGAGCTCTATGAAAGAAGTTTCCATCGTCGAAACAGGTATTTCGCCACCTCCTTCTGTAAAGACTCCACTTTCTTCCTCTCAGCTTCCTAGTCAACCTCCCTCTGGGGTTTCCCGTTTTCTGAATTTTAGGAGTGTTCTTGCTGAGTTTTCTCCTCTTGGTCTAGTGTCAGAGGGAGAGATCCTTGTCACTCCCCCTTCCCTGGAAGTTGTGCCTCCACACCAACATTTCTCATAAGGTTTCACTACCCCTCTTTTTATTACTACTGTTGCATAGAGAGAAGAAGCCGCGCATTCTGGTCCATTAGACTTCTCTCTGTTTTCCCCCTCATCTCCCAATCACACTCCTTCTCCTCCTAGTTCTCCTCCACCTAATATCCCTATGGCTGGTGCTAATCCCCCTCCGACCAGAATGGATGCCACAGTCGCTGCTAGATATGCTCCCTTAATCCTACCTCATCCTATGAATCCTCTCCCTGGTGGAGACTACTTGAAGTACATGCCCAAGTTCACCGGGGAAGGAGACATAACTGCAGAAGAGCACCTATCTGATTTCTACAGTTATGCAGACAATTTGAACATTGAAAATGAAGATGTATGGATGAGAGTATTTGTTCAGAGCTTGGATGGTGAAGTTAGAAAATGGTTTAGGGGACTGGCCCCTGGATCTATTGCTAGAATCGAAGCTCTGGATACTGTTTTCCTGAGGCATTGGGGAGATAGGAAAGATTACATATATTACATGACTTAGTTTGGGTCTCTGAAGAAGCAAGAAGGAGAGTCAGTCTCTGACTTCTCCAAAAGATTCAATAAAATGTATAACAAGATTCCTGCAGAGGTAAATCCCTCCGAAGCATCTGCTAAGATTTCCTATGCTGGTGCATTTGACCTTGATTTCTCTCTTTTATTAAGAGAAAGAAGAGCCACCTCTTTAGATCAAATGCAGGATGTAGATATAGAAGTGGAATCCAAAATACTAGTAGCTGACAGATTGAGGAACCAGGTCGATGCAGACAGAAGAAAGGGAAAATTAGAAGCCTCAACTTCCGGACCATCACTGCCCCACCCTCAAGCGAATGAGCTGACCTAGGTGGTGAAATTTCTGAAAGAAGAGATGGAGAGATTAAAGGTGGAAAGGAAACAAATGAAAAAGGGCCCTCAAACCACCGAGAATAAAGGAGGTTTCATAAGGCCAAGTAATTTTGCTCCTCCAACTATGCACAGAGAGAAGGAGAGAGACAGGGACAACCAAAGAATTCAGGCTCCCTTCCAGAACAATTTTGTGGTCGATGAGAAAGAAAGGGAAACAGACGAGCCTGAGCCTAAAATCCATAGCTTAGAAGTCACTCCTCCTTTTCCTCATCTGACTCAGTCAACGTACAAGGAGTCTCTCATGGAAAATCAGCTAAAAAAATTGAGCAAAGGAGACAAAGCCAGTGGTGGCCGAGGAAGATATAACCTGAGGTCCGACAAAAGGATAGAAACACCTGATGTTACTGAGCCATCCACTAGAACAGAGAGACCTGCTAATGAAGTAGAAGACGCTCAAAGAGGTAAGAAATATCAACCTCTTTCTCCCATTGTCCATAATCATGTTCCTGAAATTAGAGAAATCCCAAAGCCCATGTCGTCTTTCAATTTCAAACATGAGATTCAAAAGATCAGAATTTCTGTGCCACTCACTGAGTTAATTAAACATGGGGAATTCAAAAAACGTTTCTCTGATCTGTTGAAGTCTGAAGCCTCATACCCTCTCACAGACTCCATAAACCTCCAAGATGAAAGGCCTACAGTTGTCCTAGGTCCCATGGTATAAGACAGAGATGATTCATTCCCCCCCTTCTACACATCCCTGAACATACATGACAAAGTGCTTCATAATTTCCTTATGGATTCAGGGGCCTCCCACAACCTCATGCCCAAAACTGTTAGGGAAGAGTTGGGACTAGAAGTCACCCGAGCCTATCATGATCTCTATTCTTTTGAATCTAGGAGGGTGCAATGTTTGGGAGTCATCAAGGACCTGGTAGTCTCTTTGTTTCAGCTTCCCATGGAGAGTATGGTCATGGATATTGTGGTAGTTGATGTTCCCCCCAAGTTTGGCATGTTGTTGTCAAGGTCTTGGATCAAAAGACTTGGAGGGACATTACAATTGGACCTCACATATGCCACCATTCCAGTATTTGGAGGGGAACACAGGAGACTGTACAGAGAAGCCCAATTGGCCTACATAATTAGTGATGAAGCCAACCCTACCAATCATCCCATCTATGCTTTGGACACTGATCTAGGCTCCAGTTTACTACAGCTTACCCACACCCCTGAGGCTCCTTTACAAATCAGAAAGCAGCCCATTCTTAATCAGGAGACACCCCCTCCAACCACCTCTATTTGGAATATGTTCTTTGATGGAGCTTCCTCTAGTATGGATGCAGGTGTCGGGGTGGTATTCATATCCCCCACCCAAGAGACCATATCTCTGTATTACAAGTTGGAATTTGGAGTCACCAACAATGTGGCAGAATATGAAGCCCTGGTTCTGGGATTAAGAGCTGCAAAGGAGATGGGAATAAGGGAGATGGTTGTGTTTGGAGATGTAGAACTGATTGTCCAGCAGGTCAAAAGCGTTTATTATGCCAAGCATCCTCGACTAAAAAATTACAGGAACGAGGTATGGGATCTAATTGATAGTTTCTTCTTGGCTTTCAACATCTCTTTCATTCCAAAGGAAGAAAATGCTCCAGCCGATTTCCTAGCTTTCTCAGCTAGTCTGCTCGAAGTTCCTACGCTGCCCACTGCCGGGTTCGATGTAGAAATAAGATATAGACCCTCTGTACCAGACAATGTCAAACATTGGAAGGTGTTTGAAGATGATCCAAAGATCGAGAAATTCCTCCAATCCATTGATGACGTTTTTGCGTCACACATAGATGAGGATCCTGACATGGAAGGTGACCACCACCCTAAGGAGTTTTTGAATGAAATGGCTAACCATCAGATTATTCAACTACTGAGCAATCACATACCAAGAGGTCTGATCCCATTAGAAATATTGTTCGATAGAAATGATGTGGCAGTAAGGGGAATAATCTCAGGTGATGATGATGATACAACTGAGTGCAACATAGGCACACCTGAGGAGCCTAAATTGGTCAGGCTGTCAAGAAGTTTGACTGAGGAGCAGAGGGCCGGATATACTAAGTTGTTGAGAGAGTTCGCTGATGTGTTTGCATGGACCTACAAAGATCTCAAGACGTATGACACATCAGTCATTGAGCACAAGATCCCACTGAAAGAAGAGGCCAATCCATTCAAGCAGAAGTTGAGACAGATAAATCCCATGCTGCTACCTGTCATGGAGAGGGAAGTGAAAAAGTTGTTGGATGCCCAGATCATTGTCCCCTTGAGATATTCTGACTGGGTGGCCAATTTCATCCCAGTGAGGAAGAAGAATGGAGAAATCAGACTCTGTGTCGATTTCAGAAACCTGAACAGAAGTTCCAGAAAGGACAATTATCCCCTACCCAATATGGAACACATATTACAAAGAGTCACTGGCGCATCCAGAACATCCATGATTGATGGTTTTTCTGGCTACAACCAGATATCAGTCATGCCTGAGGATAGGGAAAAAACAACCTTCACCACCCCTTGGGGCACATTCATGTATGCCAAAATGCCTTGCGGGCTGATGAATGCAGGAGCAACATTTCAGTGAGCCATGGACATAGCCTTCATCGGAGAAAAAGATAAGTTCGTGGTGATTTATTTGGACGACATCACAGTCTTCTCCAAGACTGACCAAGAGCACTGTTGCCACTTAAAAAGAGTTTTCCTGAAGTGTCAGAGGTATGGCCTATCTTTAAACCCCAAAAAATCATTGTTTTCTATTTTGTATCAGCAGAGGGGGTGACAATTGATCCTGACAGGGTAGAAGCAATTCAGGCCTTGTCACTTCCCAGATCTAAGAAAGAGGTTCAGGCATTTTTGGAGAGGATTAATTTCCTAAGGAGGTTCGTTTCAAATTTTGCTGAGTTGGTGAAACATATTACGGCCATGCTCAGGAAGGGCCATGAAATAAAATGGACTTCTGAACCCAGAGAGTCTTTTGTCCAAATAAAGAAGGCGTTGACTGAAGCACCTGTGCTAATCAGTCCCGATTATTCCAAAGACTTTATGATATTTTCTTTTGCTTCCTGTGATATAGTAGTGGCAGTTTTGTTGCAGAAAAATGATAAAGGGCAAGAACAACCTATTGCTTTCTTTAGCAAGGCGTTGAGAGACACAGAACTTCGATACGAGATCATGGAGAAGCAGGCCTATTCCTTGGTGAAATCTCTTAAAGATTTCAGAGTCTATGTATTGCATTCAAAGATCACCTCATATGTCCCTTCAACCTCTGTGAAGTACATTCTTATACAACCTGACATAGATGGAAGAAGAGGTAAACGGATCGCCAAGATCCTAGAATTTGAGCTAGAGATTAAGCCCACTAAGCTGATGAAGGGGCAGGGTTTGGCCAAGCTGCTGGCTGAATCCAACTGTAAGGCCTTGGGAATTAACTTCATCAACGAACAAGATGAGTCATACGAAAAGGATTCTCAGACCATCATACCATTAGCAGCATGTTCCTGGTACAAGGACATCTTGTACTTTCTGAAAGAATTGAAGCCCCCTGATGGATTGGGAAAAAGTAAGGCCAGGGCTTTAAAACTCAAAGCAGTCAGATATTGCCTTATTGACCAAGCCTTGTACTGGAAAGATCCTTTGGGAGTGTTACTAAGGTGTCTGGACCCGCAGCAAGCCCAGAAGGTCGTGATTGATTTCCATAGTGGACTCTACGGCGACCATTATTTCTGGAAGACCACAGCTCACAAGATCCTCCGAGATGGGTATTACTGGCCCACCTTATTTCCTGATGTCTGTAGGGAAGTCAGGGCTTTCATCAAATTCCATAAGTTCTCAGGTAAGCAACAGCTCACATCTCTACCATTAAATCCTGTAGTAGTTTCAGCACCCTTTCAGCAGTGGGGATTGGATTTCATTGGAGAGATTCATCCTCCCTCAAGTGGCCAGCATAGATGGATCCTCACTGCAACCGATTATTTCACCAAGTGGATAGAGGTTGTCCCTACCAGGATTACTTCTCACAAAGTGATCATCAACCTCTTGGAGGACATCATAGTCAGATTTGGTTGCCCAAGCAGAATTGTCACTGACAATGCCTCCCCCTTCAGGTCTGAGCCTCTGGTCAAATTCTGTGAATAGTTCTAGATTGCACTAATTCACTCCACTCCCTACTATCCTCAAGGAAACGGACTGGCAGAGTCCTTCGATAAAATCCTAATCAAGCTTATCAAAAATCTACTGGAGGACAATAAAAGGGCCTGGGAATCAAAGCTCAAATTTTCTCTTTGGGCTGACCGGGTAACAACAAAGAAATCACTGGGCATCTCACCTTTCCAACTGGTGTATGGAATAGAGGTTGTTTTCCCCACTCAGCTCGCCTTACCTGTGGAAAATCTCTTCTAGGATTTTGAGGGGGAACCTAACCATGTGCTCAGAAGAATTCACCAGATGGTGGAAGTGCAGCAGATCAGAGAGAAGGTCTTGGACAGAACCTACAATCATCAGCAAAAGATCAAGCATGCCTTTAACAAGAAGAACAGAAAGAAAGAATTCAAACAGGGTGACCTGGTGCTCAAATGGGATGCACCCAGACAGGAAAAGGGAAAAAATAGTAAATTTGATTCCCTCTGGTTCGGTCCTTTCAAGATCCTTGAAGTATTTTCAAACAACACTTACAGGTTGCAGGATCTGGAAGGCAAAGAAGTTTTTAGCAGCCCAGTTAATGGGCATTTCTTAAAAAAGTGTTTTCTGTGAGCCGTAGTCGGCTCTTTTGTTTTGTTTTGTAAATATTGTTTCTATTTTTGTTTTTTGGACTAATAAATGACTCCATAGCCCAACAACAAAGGCACTAAATCTGCAAAAAGAGTTCTTAGAGCATCACAGGGACGACTCTATCCCCCATGGAGCCAAATGTTAGAGATATTTCTTGTAAAGGGGTTAGAATGTAAAAGAATGGGTTAAAACCCACTTGTCCTAAGTTTTGAATGTAAATGTACCCGTGGTAAGCAATGAATGGATCTGGATGGCGTGCATCTACACGCCCAAATCAATGTCACACATGCAATTCCGGACCCCCCTTGCCTTTCTACCTTTAAGCGGGGGGGCGGAGGGGGTCCAGAATTAGGGGAACACCTCTCCGACGGTCCAGATCGGTGCACCCGGATCAACGGTGATGAAGAAAATTCCGGACCCCCCTGCCTTTCTACCTTTAAGCGAAGGGGGGGGGTCCGGAATCGGGGGTGCAGATCTCCGACGGCTGAGATCTTAGCACCCGGATCAACAGCGCTCGCGCGATCCACATCATCCTTAGCGGCTCTGTGTTTAGGCCTGCGTGGGCCCTTTTCCTGCCTTGACACCTTCTAGAGCCACCTCTCTCCTGTTACCATGTGTCATCCATCCACCTCCCCTCTATGGTCCATGTGGTCTTCCTTCCTTCTCCTCATCCACACACCACCTACCCCGTGTCTCCTTCCCTCCATGTCAACCTCCCACTAAAAGGTATCCATCACATCTACTTCCCTACCTCCTCCGCTTATCGTCTTTTGCCATGTGTCTCCCCTGAAACCCTTCTCACACCTCGCCACTTCTTTCATGTCCTCACAATTTCGGCCCCATCACTCCATTCTCATACCCCCCACCTTCCGTGCTGGCCTCCACGCATATCCTTTGAGCCAATCAGTTATTACAAGTGGCGGTGAATGAGGTCCTCCATGTCCTGAAGGTGCCGAGTTGGTCGGGCTATCCTCGATCTCGGTGAAGCAGTTATTGAAGAGGTTGGTGGTGGTTAGATATCGCCTCTGCCATAATTGGAAAGCACAACCATGAATTAAAGGCATGTCGATTTGCCGTTGGAACTGTCAAAGAATTAGATTGCGTCTGACTTAAGTTGCACGACCCTTCAGAGGTTGACTATCAGAAGCCATGCAGACGTAAAACTTTCAATGCATTGTCTTGGTTCCGCTGTTGTTGATTGTTCTGGGTATATGTAGGCGTTTTCGCCATTTTTGTATATATCAATGGTAGAGCTAAGATCCCGACTGTAAACTTTCAGCAAACATTCTGGTTTCCTGGTTATGCCTCTGTGTTTGAGACTTCTTGGTTTATGACAAACAATTTTCTTTTTCCATCTATATTTTGTCTCATGCCAGAGAGTCCACATTCGAAGGATTCGCATGGATTGACCAATCTTGTCATGATAAAGGATTTGTTATGACATTGTTGTGCCCTCTGGCCTTCTGTGTTTGAATGTAAAATGATTTTGCATTTGGATTCTTTCTTCTCCAGTCTGTTATAAATCGGATGTTTGTGATAGACCTTCGCACTCTTCTAATGCAAGTCTTCCCCCTACTCACCCTTTACTACAACTCATTGTTTGAAGTTTATCAAGACCTCACTCATCCATGCATGCCTGGCCTAGTTTCTGAGTTGATACGCTATCGTTTCTGAGTTTTCCTCCATTTGATCACCCTTTAAAACAATTCGTGACATTAAACTGATGGGCGTCGGGCTCTGCTCCTGCAAGCAATCCAGGAGTGACTTCCGGCTCCAACACCTGTCATAAGACTACCCGCGTGGACCTAGGGCCAACCTTTTGAAGGTTGACACCCCCACAAAACTTGAAACCCAAAGAATAAATAAATATTTAAATTGCAAGAGGAGTGAGTTTATACTTACTTGGTCCAAACAGATGGTTGTTTTGTCCACTGTAGCTCTCGGAATCACCACTTTTATCAAAGGGGGAGGTTTTGCTCCAAAGTCAATTTCCAAATCAGCAATGGTGATAATGATCTGCCAGCTTCTATTTATAGACATTTTGGCCTCTTTTTGTCACTTGTTTTCCCCCCCTTATCATTTTCTTTAAACCAAAAACCATTTAGAGTGATTCAAGAGTTGCATTAAAAGGGTATGATCGGGCATCAGGACAATTTTTTGGAATTTTGGGTAACTTTTGATGGTCCGTGGAAAAATCTTAGATGATCAACTTGAGCATGTAGGCTAGGTTTCCACCCTGACTTTTGTATCTCATTGTCTTTATCCCTTTTCCATAGAATCGATCCCATCAGGTTGCGACACACAACCATCATTGTTCCTTTAGAAGTGTCGCGAGTTGGTGGTAAAGATTACCGGAACATGGATGCCCTAGGTATATCTTGGTTGCATTATGGTGTCGATGTTTTCTTTAATGAATGTAGGCTCAGGAGTCCTTGTTGTTTTTCTTGATTACGAGTTTGAGCTTCATTTGCATGATTCCTTTTCACTCTTGACCTCACCCTCAGGACTCCCAAAAGACATAATGGGTCTTCTTTTAATGACCCGGATTTTATGAGAATAATGAAATGAATACATATTATTAATAGGTTCTTAACACAAAATAATAGAGATACAGTGAAACTAGTTTTCTATTCAATAACGAAATAAGATGAAACTGTAAAATGCAGCAGAAACAAGCTTGTTGGAATGGTGGAGGCTTATCTCTGAGAAGAGATGTGACGACAGTGCGCATTCACAAGAAGAAGGTTACAATGAGGCTCTAAAATCCTTTTTACAATAAGAAACAATTCCAAAAACCCTATACATCCAAAAACCTAACCCTGGGAGATGAAGCGTCAAAAGTCATGTGGGCCCCGTTTGGGTAAGTTAGTACATCAACTTCCCGAGGTCGTAACTTTTTCATACGATCTTCGTTTTAGGTGTGTGATAGCCCGTTGGAAAGGTATCATAGAGGAGATTAATTTTTGGGGATCAATCATGAATTTATATATCATTGAGGATCTCTATCCCAAAAAACCTTCATTTAGGCCCTCAAAATGGCCCCGGAAGTTAAAACTGCTAAAAATAGTAAATTGTCAGAAAACTGTTTTGAGCCAGTTGGAAAAGGTGGGTGGCCACCGATATCCATCTGGATCAATCCTCCCTCCTTAGGAAGAAATGGTATCCATTGCATTGAGGTCCTCCATCATATGAGGAAATTTCTACTGAATTTGGCCCCGGGTGAGCCACTTACCTTGGTGCAGGAGCTGCCCTGCTTTGATGACTCGATAAGGATGGATCCTTTGTTGTCGAGTGCCCTTGATCTGTCTATCCACAATATGATCATTGGATTCCTATTGTAGGTAGTCAAGTTTGAGATTTGTTAGTGTCAGTTGTTCTTCTACTTCTGAGGTGGCCGATAATGGTGGGAAATAAGGGCGAAGGAGATCCACATTGAACACTAGGTGCAGACCAAGGAAAGGAGGAATGTTGAGCTCAAAATAATTATCCCCCATGGCCTTGGTGATAGTGTACATCCCATAACGGAGTGTGTGAAGCTTCTGATGGGGTCCTGTAAGGCATTCTTTCTACAAGTGCAACCAAACTTTGTCTCCCACCTGAAACTTATGCAACACCTGATGTTGATCATGGCACTGTTTGTACTTGTCATTGGACTTCTGTAGGATATTCTAAACCTGTTGGCAGATGTGCTGGATTTTCTCAATGAACCAGGTGGCTTTGTTAGCTTCAGTTGGAGCAGGAGATGATTCAATCGAGGTGATCGCAAGGGGAAGTGCAATATCTATGGGTCCTAATGGTTGGAATCCCAGCCACACTTGAAAGGGGTTGTGGTCGGTTGAGCTATGTAGGGCTCAATTGTAGTTATGTTGGAAATAGGGAAGGCTCTCATCCCATGTGCGAGGGTGCTTTGAATTATACATGCAAAGGATATACATAATCATTCAATTTACAACCTCGGTTTGGCCATTTGTCTGGGGGTGGAAGGTCATGGATTTGGTGAGATTAGTGTCCAGCAGTGACCATAGGCTCGACCATAATGTGCTGAGAAATAGACTATCCCAATTTGAGACAATGGTTTGTGGGATTCCAAAATGTACCTAGACTCATTCAAAGAAGATATTGGAAGTGGCCTCTCCTATGATTCTCTTCTTGTAGGCAACCATAATCACCATCTTATAAAAGCCATCAATAACCACAAAAACACAGTCATTTCCCTGCTTGGTGGATGGGAGGCCCAACATGTAGTCCATTGAGATGGATTCCCATGGCCTGTCAGGAGTAGGAAGAGGGGTATACAGGCCATGTTTCTTAGTGGTTGGTTTGTCAATAGCATAGGCAGTGTAGGACCTGATATACTTTTTGACATCTTATCGAAGTTTTGGCCATTAGAAATGTTTATGTAGCATCACCACTGTCTTTTCAATGTCAAAGTGTCCTTCCACCCGAATGTAGTGGGATTTCCAAATCACCTTTGCTCGCTCACTTGATGGAACACAGATATGGAATAGATGACACAACAACCCATCCTGAAGATGGAAATTATCGACAACTACTTCTAAACCCAATATTTGGTAGGTGGTGGTGAAGTCAGGGTCTGTCTCATAGAGTTGGGGCCATCCAGATGTCTCATGGATGTAAGAGTCTAGCACCATGGTGAGTGCCACAACTGGAAATCTACTGAGGAAATGAGCGACACAATTAGTGCTTCATGTTTTATACTTGATGTTGAGGTGGAATTGCTACAAGTATGTGGACCACTTTTGATGGCGATCATTCTGCAATTTTCCTTGTGTCTGCATGAACTGAAGTGGATTATGATTAGTGTGGATGATTGTCTCCTTCCCAAGAATGTAATGTCTCCACTGGTGGCATGATTTCACAATGGAGTACATTTCTTTTTTGTAAGTAGGGTACTTACGAACAATATCTGATAGTGTCTCACTATGATAGGCCATGGGGTGGCCGTGCTGAGTGAGAACATCGCCCATAGCATAGTCTGAAGCATTTGTCTCGATCTCAAAAGGATGTTGCAGGTCTGGTAGTGAAAGTAATGGTGTTGAGCACAAGCGCTACTTCAAATCATCGAATGCTTGTTGTTGGGACCAGACCCATGCAAATTTATCCTTACCACCACCTCTGTTTATTTGGTTGAGGGCCCATGCAATATGGGAGAAACCCAACACGAACCTATGGTAGAAATTGGCAAGGCCCAAGAAGCTCCGAAGTTCAGTGAGTGTTGTTGGGGTTGGCCAGTCACGGATGACCTGGATCTTGGCTGGATCCACATGTATTCCATGATGATCAATGATGTAGCCTAGGTAATGGACCCTGTCCATGATGAAGGAGCATTTTTCCAAGTTGGCGTATATCTTGTGTTGCCACAGGGTGTGAAAAACCTGTTGAATATGCTGCAAGTGTTCGGCCCAAGTCTTGTTGTAAATGAGAATTTCATCCAAATACACCACTACAAAAGTATTGGTGAATGGTCACAGGATATCATCCATCATCCTCATGAAAGTGGCTGGAGCATTTTTCAAACCAAAGGGGATGACCAACCATTCAAAAAGGCCTTCCTTTGACTTGAAGGCGGTCTTCCATACATATGTCTGTTCTATCGGGACCTGGTGGTAGCTAGACTTCAGATCAATCTTACTGAAGCATTTGGCCCCCGTGAGTTGATCAAGGAGGTCATCGATTCGGGGAATGAGGTACCGGTTTGTGACTATGATTTTATTAAGAGCTCGGTAATCAATACAGAGTCGCTAGGTTCCATCTTTCTTCTATACCAGCACGATTGGGTTCCCGCAAGGTGATGAACTGGGGTGGATGTGCCCCTTGTGGAGTAGTTCTTGGATCTATCACTTGATCTCCTCATTCTCTAACAAAGAACGATGATAGACTGGCCCATTGGGTAGCGGTGCGTCGAGGGTAAGATCTATGGGGTTCTTGACCTAGCAATGCAAAGGTACCCCTATAGGTGAGGAGAAGATATCCGAGTATTCTTCCACGACCTTATCTACTTTCTTCTGATGTGTGGAGAGGTCGGTCACAGAGACCCTAGATGTGGTTGTGATCTTTCACTTATTCTGAGAGTGAATCACAAAGAAGACAAACTTCCCCATCTGAGAGATGACCTTCCTGCATTGCTTAGCATAGATCAAGGAAACAACACTAGGTGGGACTGCCTCGGGTATCCTGTACAATTTTCTATTCAAATTAATAATAACACTACGAGGCCTAGACTCATGTATAGCATGATGTTTCCATAAATAAGGTTGGCCCAAAAGAACATCACAAACTTTGAGAGGAGAAACATCACACAATACCTCATCTTTGAAGGGCTTGCTGTCATATGAAAGTCGACATTGTTGGCTGACGCAGAGATCACTTCCTTAGCGAAGCCATCCAATGGTGTATGGTTGTGGGTGCGACGTTGTTGGCAGGGCCAGATGCTTGATGACCTTTGATGAGATGAGGATTCTTCTGGCTACCGCTATCAATGATGAAGTGTAGTGGGGTGCCTTTTACCCACATCTATGAATGGAAGAAGCTCTCTCCTTCTTTTGGCTCATCTGGTTCACCAGGATGGAGCTTGGTGGTAGAAACGGTGGCACTAGGCTACGCATCAATGATCCATCTTCCCCTTTCTGATTCTATCTTAGAGTCATAATCTACATCTGATTCATAGGCTTTCACTTCGACAACCATCAACTTCTTTGAGCGGCAGTTAGCAGTGTTATGCCAAGGGATATTATGGAAGTTGCACCACTTCCCGGTATATTTCTTTGTCTTTCTGGTGTCCTTCTTTTCTTGTGGCTTGGACTGGTTGTCTTCATACTGTCCATATTTTCTCTATCCTTTGTTCAGTGGGTTGGGGCTGCCCTTTCCTAGCTTTTGTTGTGAGGGGTTCCCAGGCCCAAATTGCTGCATCTTTTGTTGGAGCTTCTACTCGATTTTGATAGCATATTGGTAGGCCATGCCCAAGGATGAGATGTCTAGAAATTCCATTTCAGTCTAGATTTATCTATGTAGAGCACCGTGATACTTGAGCACTAGATTTCACTCTGAATCTTTGATACCGAACTTGGTGCGCAAGGTATCGAATATATTTGTGAAATCTAGCACTGCTTGGTCTCTTTCTTGCGACAGTGTGGTCCATTTGGTATATAGTTCATCATAACTTCCGACAGGGTAGTATTGTTCCTTAATAGCATCTCTGAAGGATTCCCAGGTGGCTGTGATTGAAAATAATGAGGTTTACTTTGTTTCCTTTTGCTCATAGAAATTTTCCCACCAATCTTTGACATGGAGAACGGATTTGAGGAGCGCAAAAGTAATCTTTTCTTTATTCGAAAAGTTATGGACAGAAAAATACCCTTCTAGTAGATTCAACCACTTGTCTATATCATCTGTGTCTATATGACCTTCAAATATAGTAATATCGAAGTTTATTTGTACCTTGAATGGGGTGATGCCTCCATTCGAAGAAGATGCATCCCCTGTTGGTAGCCGCCAAAGGATTTATGCGAAACTACCCATCATCTCGTTCCTTTGTTGCATAAGGGATTCCTCAATAAAAAGTTTGAAAGGATCTCATGTCCTGTCATATTTATTTTCTCCTTCCATGGGAGGTCGCTTGGGCATGCGAGAGCTTCTTTCCTCAAGAGAAACAAGCTCGAGACCCAACTCTTTGTACTCTGACCTCGTTGGGGACATGCATTAAGACGATAAGAAGAAGACCACTATGATATTAATGGAAGTCATCTTCTCTTATTGCATTTGCATTTGGATATGAAACAGTATGATTATTATTTGCCCCGATCTTGTGATAACTGAAAAACAGAGCATTCTTACCCTGTCCCGATTGTATTTTTTTTCAATTTGAATGATGAATTTGTTTGAACTATTAATGATTCGTTTTGGATATTTGTTAAAAGAAAATTAAATTGGATTTGATTTCTTTTAATATTTTATTTGATTGATATCTGGTCCTGTTTGCTATTTTTGACTAGCTATAGAATCAGATGATTCTGTAGCTAAGTCTGTAGGATCAATTTTTTAGGATTTTGTTAGTCAAATATCTTTCTAATTTGATATTTGTGTTCTATTGCAGGTAAATTCAAATTTTCAATTGAGTGGTTGAGCAGTTAGAGGATATCTCAATGATTTCACTTGCATTTTATTTGCTTAGTTTAGAAGATTTTGGGGATTTTTCCCAGATTATGTATTTTATTTTGATATTATCCACAAGGAAGTTTTACCTTGTGAAGAGTCTTATAAATACTTATGATTTTTGTAATAATTATCATCCTCGGTTGTGGGAGAACAAGGATATGTAATTTTGATAAAAACTGGAGCAGAATTGGTGTTTTGTCATAGCTTTTGTTTTTCAATATATCAACACTTTGTTTCAAGTTTTGTATATCACTTTGCTTATGGTTTATGACTACTTTGCTATCTAAATCAAATGCAAATGATATAATTTTACTACTGTGATCCATATCTTGTCTCTTCCAAATAGATAAAAGACATAACAGTTGTTGATTCATTTTGTGAATGATAGCTTTGTCTTCTTCATAGATTGAATGGTTACATATAAGTTTTCTGCATAACAGGTTTCCCTTATTGCAGGAGTTTATAATCAGAAGATTGTTATGATTCTCTTTTATGTCTTGTTTGTCCTGTAACATACTTCAAGAAGCAACATAGTTGATCGTTTGCGAAAATCTTAAGGACTAAACGGTGTGAATTTCTTCCTCCAACCAGCTTAAGAAGCAATCATACACAGGGCAGACTTGGAGCGTTTCCAGATTAATTAGTAATTTGTTTACAGTTTTTATTAAGTAGTTTAATATAGATAGAAGTTGAATTAGATTTATATTAGAGTGTTTAATTTCAGTAAATATCTTAGATCGTTTAATTTCAGTAATTTATGTTTCTTTTTCATAAAATATAAAAATCAAAAAAGAGATTCTTGGTTGTCTTAGGGCGGAATATACATGAGTTTTGCAGGTTTTAATCAAATCTGAAGGTTGTTCATAGTGTACATTTGTGAATAAGAAATATTGTAGCTGATAATTAGATAGTTGATTTGAGTTATTATAATAGTAATTAGTGGATTGTATAGAATAGTTAAGAATAGTTTATATTTAGTATATTAGTTCCTTTCCTTTGTTTTATTAGTTTCTAGTTTCCTTTATTTTAGTTAGTTTCTTGTATTTAGTTATAGTTTAGTTTGTTTTATTTACTTTAGTTAGATTACTTAGCTCAGATCAATTCTCTCTTTGGTTTTCTTGAAGGACCTTAGAGCGGCCAACGGATCCGTTAAACTCATCAGGGTGGTCCATTCCAAACGGCTTGGGTTATTTAGACAACCCCGGACCGGTTCCACTCTCCCAGTTGACGGACGGTCAATTTCGCCCATCAACAGAACGCTGACAGGCCTACTACTGCACACATTGGAATGCTGGAAGGCCTACTACAACCCGTGTTTACCTAACAAAGCACAAAAACAGGAAAGTTTCCGATCGGACAAAAAACTATGGGTCAGTTAACTGAAACTCCTAGCCAAGCATGGGCGAGAGTTCGTCCAAAATCCTAGCTCCTTCTAGACTATAAAAGAATGGGTAGGGGTACTATTTGGAGGAGGAAGAAGATAGCAAAGAAACTCTGCCCAATTGCCGAATCCATTTTTCCCAACCCTTTAGCATTTCCTCAAGCCTAAGAAGAATTCAAGCAAAGCAGTTGGAGGACAAAGAAGAGGAGAAGCCCAGGATCAGGATCAAGGAACGGTGGCTGGTCTCAACATTGATTTTAAGTTGAGTCATTTTGAATATAATAAAATAATACTTTTCTCGTCCCAATGCATGAGTTATATGTGGTTTTTGTAATTTATGCTTAATTTCTAACCCTCAAGTAGAAAAGTAGCATGCATGCGTAGTGTTTTGTCTTTATTGTAGGAGAACTTTGGAAGAATAAACGCAAGTAAGAGGACAAGGCGCAATGGAGGATCTACACCAAACATCAGTAAAAAGGTTAGTATTTCCTTTCCATGCATGTATGTGAAAAAGGGGTTTTAAGTTTTGGGGTGGTAGGTTAAAAGTGATTTATTTAAGGTCATAATCTGCATGCAAGTCTGGCCCTAGCTTGCTAGTCCGTAGGGTATTATTTCCCAACAACACAGAGATTCCTCAGAAAATTTACAGTTGGGAGCTAATCTCAACCATCGATGATCTAAAAAATGGAAAAAATGCGTACATATACTTGAAGATGACTCAGGCGCTGAAGGCACGATCATATCATGAATTCAATGCTTGACTTTGAGGAGCTTCTCTGCCAGGTAGTGCATGCAGACATTGGGTAGACTTCCCATGCAGTCATTTGTCAGACGTAATCTCTATCAGGATGGATTGTTAGTCTGCCTCTACGCTTGGTCCTTTCCTGGCCTTCTATTTATGGAAGAAGACGATGTTCAACCACCATCAACTACCACAATAACTACTTCCTTGGGATTGGCCTCGGTCAACTCTATACTCGGACGACGTGGCGACTTTTCTTTGGATGCTGCTTCATTGGAATGCTGCGAGGGGACCCCTATGGAGGACGTGGATGAGGGTGAGACGAGAGGTGCTGAGGTGGAAGCACTAGGTGGCGAAGAAATGGAGGCAGTGACACTAGATGATGAGGCGATGTACCACAAGAAGGTGACAATGAGGCCGCAATGCGACAGGTTGGGGACTAAGGACACAACACAGGTGGAAGTGGTGTGGAGTATGGAGGTATAGGTGTTATAGGGTAAGAGGGTCTAAGGGGAGAAGGAGCATGATAATGGGGAGAGTGGAGGATGGGTATGTGGTAGCGAAAGGTAGAAGAGGAGCGGGAGATGTGACAGGGGAAGATTCATGGTGGAAGGCGGAAAGTGGAGGGAGTAGGATATGTGACAAAAGGGGCCTGCTTTAAACCATCAATTTCAGAACCCCCCCCCTTATTAAAGGCAAAATAGCAGGGGGGTTCGAATCCATTCTCAGCCACAGATCCAGGCTCTTGAATCTTAGCTGCTCAAACTTGCGCACTCAATTCCAAAGCCCTCCCTCCACCTTAAAGGTAGAATGTTGAGGGGGCTTTGGAATCCAATATCGATGGTAGATCTGGGCACGTAGATCCTGGCCTCACAAATTTTCCCATTGCTTAATGGATGCACATTTGCGCCCGAAACTTAGGATAAGTGGGTTTTCAACCCACTTCTTTGCATTTACCACTCAAAAGTCCAAACCATCAAGGAGAACACCCATATATAAGAAATTTTTCTAACATTAGGCTCCATGGGGGATAGAGTCGTCCCTGAGATGCTCTAAGAACTCATCCTGCGGTTCCAATGCCTTGCTATTGGGCTATGGAGTCAAGCTCGATGCACCCTTATGAAAATACAAGCCGAAAAGAAGAAAAAAAAAAAACATACATGCTCAAAAGAGATTATTTATGTACAGCCTAATACTAATATACTTTCTACATGGGGCTAGGTGAAAGAAAATTTCCACCATAGCCAATCAAGTAACTTCCTGAATGGAATCTCCTTCCTTCTATCGATGATTACAAATAGGTGGTGTAACCGTGATAGCATAACGGTTACGCTCTTCAACTCCTCCTTATAGGCTAAAGTTGAGATGAAATAGGGTGGCTCCAATTTGTGAAGAAAATGCAACTCCATGTATTCCTTCACAGGCTCATAGGAGCAGTGGAAAACTCCAGAAAATTGGCGATAGGCAACCTCTCTACTACACAGTTGTGGATGTGTGGCTGAATATCCATGGTAAGCACAGGTGGGTGGACAATTGATGTAGGTTGAAAGATGTTAGGCGGTGGCTGCTCGTTGACTGGCTCTGAACATAAGGCAAATATCTCCTCTGGTTCTTCTGGTTCTTCATCTTGGCTCTCCCCCGGTTCAGATTCGTATTCATCATAAATAGGGACCATGGGTAAATTATTCTCTTCAAACTGCTGCTCAGTGACCTCTGTGCAGGCTGTAAAGTGCACCCCTTTCTGGTCCTCCTCCTACTCTCCATAACTCTCCTAGGGATCATGTTCGTAATCATCATAAATAGGATCCATGGGGTTCTCTTTAATCCTAGGTAAAAATATATCATGGAAAACCCCTTGAAGGAAAAGAGAAGAATCCTCTTCCACAACCATCTCTTCTTTAAAAATGGGAAGGTCTTCGTCATCATAAGAAAGACTGCTATGAACATTTGCTTCAACCCTATATCTAGGTGAGCCATCTACTATAGACCACATCTGCTCTATAAACTCATAATTTCCATGAGAGGCATGTTGATCTTTATGAGCATCTAAAAGAACAGATGCATCTGAAATGATGTCAAATGCTTCTATTCTAGGGATAAAAAAATTAATATCATTCAACTCCTCTATATTTTCATAGCAAATGCTTCCCTCCACAGTAAAAGATTCATCATAAACATGGTCTTCAGGACCAGCAAAGGATTCATGAAGTGAAGAAAACTCCTCACAACAATGTTCATACAAACACTCAGATGGAAAGTAATCTTTAAAAAATGAATGGAAAGTTGTATGAAAACTATTCAAAGGGTTGATGCTTGCAGCGGGAAGAGATCGACACCAATCAAGAGAATCTCCCTTTAATGAATACCTAAACAACTTAATCTGGACATATTCATGCATGATATTAAGTCAATCAATAACTCCATGAAAGTCCAGTAAATGCTCAACTGGTTCCTCTGAACTCTTTGCATGAAATTCAGAGAGGAAATTTTCCCATATGTCTCTATCAAGAAGTGCATTAGGAAAACTAACTATCTGGGAAAAGTCACAGAAAGAAAACCTTTGAGCTAATATTTTCTCAATATCGAACCAGTGGAGTCGCCGACCGATTCTTGAATCATGGAGTCGCCAGGTGAAAGATGCGCAGCTTCGAATGTGACTAGTCTTTGTTCACCATCAAAGGCTAGATCCTAACGTCGTGTCCTCCCAGGGAACTTCTCAGGGTGAGAAAGAAATTGTTGAAACCTTCTCGAGAAATCTCCTCTGGGTCATCTTTCATGTGGGTTAACAGTAGTTGCAACTAAAATAAAGATGTGGAAACATTGGAGTCGCCACAGTGGAATCGCCAAGTGCACAGTAGCAATCTTCAAGGGCTTTGATGCCTGATGCACCTTTAGACTTAGAAGCTCAATGTCATTCAATCCCAGGGAAAATTTTCAACTTCGTCCCTGGAAACGGTGCTAGAAATGTTGGCGACAGAAGTCACTCTTGGATTGCAGCAGGAGCAAAGCTCAATGCCCATTAGTTTATTGTCACAAATTTGTTTAAAGGGGTGATCGGATGGGAGTAAACTCAGGAAAGAATCATTTAACTCAGAAAACTAGGCCATAAATGCACAGGGAAGTGAAGGCCAGAACTAACTTTAGTCAGGAATTTGAGTTAAACAGAGATAAGAGGGAAGACTAGGGAGAAAAAGGAGGAGACTTCTCTGGGCATCAGGCCTTCCAGCAACTCAGGAAAGAAAAACGAAACACTGAAATGCACCTAAATGACACAGTGATAATTTCACACTGACCAAACCTATCATACTATGTAGCCACAACCATTCGAATGGATCCTCTAATTCTAAATCATTCAGTGCAAGATGAAAAAGACAACGTGGGAGACTGCTTTAGACTGGTGTAGAGATTTCAGTTACCAACCATACGTCATCCTACAATATGAAACCCTCGACTAGATCCTCCAATTCCAAGTGTTTTAAACATATAACAAACAAAATAAAAAGGAAAGAGAAGATGACTTCCATTAATTTGATAGTCTCAAATCAAAATACATAACCAGAGCTTCCTTAGAAACTTTACAGTCGGGAGCTAAGCTCAACCATCGATGATCTACAAAATGGAAAAAAATGCCTACATATAATTGAATATGACTCAGGCGTTGAAGGCGTGATCATATCATGAATTCAATTCTTGATGTTGAGGAGCTTCTCTGTCAGGTGGTGCATGCAGACATTGGGTAGACTTCCCATGCAGTCGTTTGTCAGATGCAATCTCTATCAGGAGGGACTGTCAGTCCACATCTACGCTTGGTCCTTTCCTGACCTTCTATTTATGGAAGAAGATGACATTCAACCACCATCAACTACCACAATAAATGCTTCCTTGGGATTGGGAATGGCCTCAGTCAACTCTATACTCAGACGACTTGGTAGCTTTTCTTTGGATGCTGCTTCGTTGGACTACTACGAGGGGACCCCTATGGAGGACGTGGATGAGGGTGAGACGAGAGGTGCTGAGGTGGAAGCACTAGGTGGCGAAGAAATGAAGGCAGTGACACCAGATGATGAGGCGATGTACCAAGAGAAGGTGACAATGAGGCCACAATGCGATAGGTTGGGGACTGAGGACACAACACAGGTGGAAGTGGCATGGAGGATGGAGGTACAGGTCTTAGAGGGTAAGAGGGTCTAAGGGGAGAAGGAACATGACAATGGGGAGAGTGGAGGATGGGTATGTGGTAGCGAAAGGTAGAAGAGGAGTGGGAGATGTGACAGGGGAAGACTCATGGCAGAAGGCACAAAGAGGAGGGAGTAGGAGATGTGACAAAAGGGGGCCCTCTTTAAACTGCCAATTTCAGACCCCCCCCCTTATTAAAGGCAGAACAACGAGGGGGTCTGGAACCGTTCTCAACCACAGATCCAGGTGCCTGAATCTTAGTAGCTCAAACTTGTGTTCTCAATTCTGGACCCCCCCCTCCACCTTAAAGGTAAAATGGCGAGGGGGCTCCGGAATCCAATCTCGACTATAGATTTGGGCGCGCAGATCCCGGCCGCACAGATTTTCCCATTGCTTAACGGATGCACATTTGCGCCCGAAACTTAGGATAAGTGGGTTTTCAACCCACTTCTTTGAATTTACCACTCCAAGGTCAAAACCATCAAGGAGAACACCCCTATACAATAAATGTTTCTAACACTCTCCGAAAAGGAGTTATAGAAAAAATGGCATACCTTATTGAATTATGGATTATTCTAGAGAGAGAACTTGTAGAGTGTGTCCCGCATGGAATATTTGTTGTATGGATCTGAAAATTGTACATAGAAAAATATAGATTGTACTCTAACCAATACATTTGGTATTACATAATTTGGATCTATTATGAAGAATTTATGATGGTTTTACCCGAAACACTTGTTTTAGACTAGTTTCAGGACTAGCCACAAACCCTATTTTTCACAAAGTGTAACTCCAAAAATACAATGACCCACAAACTGGAATTTTTATCACAGCTACTTTGATATGTTTCCTCAATGTTATCCCAATTTCACAGTCTGATTCACTCTATAAAAAAATATATTTCTAAAATGGTGAGATGACCTATAAATAACATACCTTAGAAAGAATCATCAAAAGAATTTATCCTCCCTTGAAATTTAGCCTTCTTTACTTCACCTTCCCTCTGAAATTTGGCTTAGATATCCTTTGGTTACCATAATCACTTTTAGATATTCAATATGCTCAAGTGTGATTAAAATGAGAGAGCCTTTCCTCTTATTTATACTTTCATGTAGCTTCCTCAAGGGGTTACCTTTTAACCATCTTAACCCACTTTCCTTATTTTAGGGTTAACCCACTTCTAACCACTTGTCCACTTAGTAACTTCTCCATTAAATTTATTATTTAAATAATTTCTTTTGTATCCACTTTGACTCATAGTACACTCATCACTTCACTTTATTATTTACCTTCTAAAATCTCTTAAACCACTTTCCTTATTTTAGGGCTAACCCACTTCTAACCACTTGTCCACTTAGTAATTTCTCCATTAATTTTATTATTTAAATAATTTATTTTGTATCCACTTTGACTTATAGTAAACTCATCACTTCAATTTATTATTTAAATAATTTTTTCTTTGCAACCACTTTCACTACTTTTACCTTTTGGGGCTTCTAGATGACTCATGAGGGTTCTCCAACTTCACATGGACATAACTCTTGAATCGTGATGTGTTATGTGGTGTTCCACATACCACCGGAAATGCCATGACATGTACTATCCATCCATAATATTCTTACCTTCAAATATATTAAAACGCATACCATTATACATCAAACAAACGTGGGTCCATTACCCAAACCTTTGTGCTACTGGAATGTGCTACCGAACTTTATTCAAGGGTTGAAATCAATGACAACCAACCAAATTAATAAACAATATCCCCCTTGGGAATTGATGGAAACACTATGATGTAATACTGAATTCATATCACTCATTCTCCCCTTGTGATCGTCACTCCCTCTGGAACCATGCCTTTGTTCTCTTTCTCCAAGCATTTACCTTTTCATTTGATAAATCTCTTCCCCTTTGTCATTAATGGAAAAGGTATCTTTCAATATGGGGCTTCTCCCCCTAACTGAACTCTTTCTAAAATTGATATCCCAACATGAACTATCCTCTTTATGGTTCTTCCTCATGTAAATCTAAGACATATAAGATAAGAATTCAATAGAATTCATTTTGGAGTAGAAATTACTTTGAGTCTCTAGTGAAGATACTCAAAGGCTTCCCTTGGAAGCAGTTTTGTAAATATGTTTGCCACTTGTTCTTTTGTGCCCACATACTCAACTCTGATGTTCTTCTCTGCAACCTATTCCCATAGAAAGTGATACTTTATTGTAATTTTCTTCGTCTTGGAGTTCATCATCGAGTTCTTTGAGATATTGATGGTGCTTTATTATCACAATAGATTAGAATGGGATCATTATACTCAACTTGTATATCATTCGGAGTTTGTTTCATCCATAGAACCTGTGTACAACATCTTGCTGCTGAAATATACTTTGCTTTAGTTGTAGATAAATATATTGATGATTGTTTATTTCTTAGCCAATATACTAAACAATCACCCAAGTAGAACGTTGCTCCATTGATGCTTCATTGGTCATCAATTCAACTTTACCAATCTACATCTGTGTAGGAAATAAGTGATAGATCCTTTCCTTTTGGATACCATAATCCAAACTCTTATGTTCCTTTGAGATATCTGAAAATTCTTTTCACTTCTAAGATATGTGATTCCTTTGGTGTTGCTTGAAATCGTCCCACCTGTCCAACTGCCTGCATTACATATGTCCTATATGTTGTCACATATAGCAAGATACCAATCATTGACATGTATTTCCTCTGGTATGTAGACTTTGAATCATCATCTTTGCTCAACTTGCAACTGGTTTGCATAGGAGTGGTAATTGGTTTGGAATCTTCCATTCTGAACCTATTTGGAGTTTCTCTGATATACGTAGCTTGAAAAATAAAAATTCCTCGGCTTCTTTGACATATCTGAAGACCCAGAAAGAAGGATAGTTCTCTGAGTAATGACATTTCAAATTCATTCTGCATATCCTTTGCAAATTTCTTGATGTAGAGGTTGTTGTCTACACTTCCTTTTATAAACCCTACCTGTTATAGATATTTATCCAGTCTAGAGTACCATGCTCTAGGAACTAGTTGTTCAATGTAGACTTCTTCTTCAAGTTCCCCATTCAGAAAAATTGATTTCACATCCATATATGTCCATATTGTTCAATAATTTTCTACACAATTGTCCATAATTTTGACTCATATGCCATTGTAATATCATGAAGTACTACTACAACTGATTAATCTATCCTATTGTACTTCTGCTAAAAGAATGCACTAAATCTATCTACTCAAATTCTTCAATCTACTCAAAGTATGGTTTTCTAGTCTATCTCAGCTACTGCATAGACTCCCCCTATCTATTATTCATATTATCTGGGAGTCTCTAAACTGGATGGCTTAGAACAATTACTACTCTGAAGTGTATTCATCATCTCTCTGAGCTTTGACTTCTTTCTTTCTGTCTGTGGATTCATCTTTCACTATAATTCCTGAAAGTACAATCTCTTGAACTTATTCCTTATTTACATGTCCTTCTTTTCTTTTAGTTATTTTCCAAACTTTTTTGTATCTGACGTATTTATTTGTAGAATTTTCTTCATCCTGTTTTATTTCTAATCTTGCGATCTCTGGGACCTGGTCTTTGTTCACCTGTTATTCATTTTTTATTATCCATACTTTCCTATATTTGATATCAGTGTTCTCTTTCATGTAAGTATCGATCATGCTTCTACAATCACTAGATATGTGTCCATGGTTATGACATTTGTAACATTCAATGTTATGTGGGGCCACATAAGCACTTCTTGCTTGAACATTTATTTTATAATCCATGCAATTTGCAACCTTATGTCCAAAATTAGTACAATGAAAAATGTTGAGACCCGAAATTGACATTCCCATTACCCTATCATATTCTTCACCTATACCTTTTTGGCCTACCTAAAGCTTGAGTGAATGACAAGAATGCTACCAATTGATAGTAATAAGGTCATAAGGTAAAGTATGGTTAATTCATGCAATTTGTGGTCTATTGAGTTAAGAAATTAAATATTTCATGTACTAATTCTTGATTTGTCATATGTGAATCCTTGACCTCTAGATGTCTAGCCTTCCTGTACTAGCTCAACCATATGGTACCCGCGTGCCAAGACTGTTGTTGTCTGAATCTGGTACCAAACGCATCTGGTACTAAATCTTACCTATTGCGATCTGGTACTAACAACACACATTGTTATGATCTGGTACCAATGGCGACGCTCTGTTATGATCCGGTACCACCTTTTGCACCTTGTCATGATCCGGTACCATCTGCATGTTACGATCCGGTACTAATATGGAAGAGCCTAATGCATTAAGTTAAGTGCCAGATCTCACCTAAGTCAATTGGTCGATGTCTATTTGTTTTAGCAAGGCTATGATAAGAACAGTTTGTTAATTTCCTCATCCTCATGCACTTCGTGTCATGAGGATGAAGCTAACAATGTAACCAAATGATTGAACTCAACAATTGATTGATTTGCAAATCACTCTTCCTCCTTGTGTTTCACGATTCAAACTATTAAAAAGTAGTGGCAAGGATGGTAGAGGGAGGAGGAGAATTAGCATATTGACAATATGTGAAGCCGCATGTGATGGTACAAAACATTTTCTGAGTAAATATTAATAGAATGTCATTTATCCCCATGTTCTGATTATCTATGATTAAGTATGAGTTGAGTTGTTAACAAGAGTTTCGATTTTATGCTTTGAAATGTGAGTGAGAGTAATGTGTGTGTCGAAAGCAAGCTTCCTGTAGACTTCAATAGCTGACCTGTTGAAGCGGAAAGGGTCCACCACCCAACAAAGGTCAGCCTCTTTGTAGATTAGCATTAGTATTTGTTTTCAATAGTATAAACATTGAATTAGCTAGAGCTTTAACTCTGTTAGATGATAGCAGTACAAAATTAGATTACGATTTCCATTATATAATTGTTTAGAGATCTTTATTTGCTCTATTTTTGCATATGTTCTGTGCTCATGAATTTGATTTCCTTGAGTGATCATAGATGTTGGCAGCAATAGTAAAAACTATTTGGATAAGAACTAGTGAATTTCATTGTGAACCACAACAGAACCAACATATTGACTATTGAACTACCCATGCTATGCTTTGCTGATTGATGTTTGATTTCCTTTCAAAAGTGTGGATTGCATAGTTAGTTTTCTGGGTTAGATATCATATTTGATCTATCAAACCATTTCCATCTCATACTTTCATGTGTCATAATGGAATAGATAGCCTCTCTGTGAAAGACAACCAAAGTGCATTGCAGTTTGCTATTTTGATTTGTTTCCAGCATGCATAATCTAGTTTAATTATATACTCGTGACATTAGAAATTACCTTTCTTACTGGTGTCTTGTAGATTTTTTGATTACGAGTCCTGGATTCATAATTAATGATTGCATTATACTAATCATAAAAGTAGAAAAACATTTTGGTGCCATTGTCGGGGAGTTGCAAACGGTAAGAAGTAATTTTTAGCTTAGATTGTTTGCATAAATTTTAATGTTTTTAAAAGGATACTTGAGGGAGGAGGATAAAACATTTAAGATGTGAGTGAAGAGCCACACAACCACTAGAGTGGGGTTCTCCGAAGCTAGGTTGCCTTCTTACCTTCTAGATAGGATTAGGATTTCAATTCAGCTAAAGAATCAAATTTCCATTTTATGCATAGATATAGAGATAACAAGGGTAGATTTGTAAGCTCCAAATATTCAAAAACAAACCCCCCCACTAATCCAACTGACACTGGTGCAGGAAAAATTCCACCAACAGAAAATTCAAGGGGAGCCAGCGAGGCTCTAGAAGGAGGACCTAAAACGGAAGAATCAGTATTGGGACAGGCAGAACATGAGTCTGTTGAACATTTATGAGACATAGAAAATCTAGTTTTTCAACCATCCATCAGTAGAATGGTAGAAGAAGAAGGAAATGTAGCCACAGAGACTGAAACCTTTGGGCTTCCAATCTTGGATATTTCCAGAAACATCAACATGAAGAATATCCCATTATCATCGTTACCCACTTTCAGAGGTATGTCAACTGAAGATCCATATTTATTTTTATTCAAATTTGACATATTATGTAGAAGCTATAACTACTCAGATGATGCCAAAAAACTTAAGCTTTTTCCTGCTACAATGAAAGATTCAGCCTTAAGATGGTTCATGAGCTTAGGAGAAAATACAATCCTTTCTTGGGATCAAATGAAAGACACATTTTTACAAAAATACCAAGACTATTGTAAGGATAATGTTAAAAATGACATTTTTAAAATGCATCAAACAAAAGATGAAAGTCTTAAGGACTACTTAGAAAGGTTCTTATACAACTATGAAAAGTCAAAACTATTCACCTCAGACCCAGCTGTACTAAGAACTGTATTCTTGAAAGGTCTTAGGGATGATTTCATATAAGTTTTAAACTTGTTGAGTTCAGGAGATGTGCACCAAAAACCTTTTTCAAAAATTGCAGATTATTGTAGGATATACTCAAGAGGACAAGCTAAAATAGTCAAAGGACCAAGAGATCCTTTTAGTAGAAATACAAAACAAAGTTAAGGGACTGTCACCAGAAATGAGTTAGGAAACTTATTGGAAAACCTTAAAATAGACATCTTGAGCACAATAAGTAACCAATTAGATACTTTGAAACTAAAAAAGAAACAAGAAGAACATGCTTTATAAATATTTTTTCATAGACGCCGAAAGAAGCACAACAATGAGAAAGAATGCCCATTAAATGTCATAGAAATATGCGGTCTATGTACACTAGAACACCCCACGTCTGAGTGTCCAACCTTTCTTGAAATACAAGCCATGTATAGGGGAGGAGTCTCACAAGAATAGCCATACCCTTCTAGAAGACCTTGGAGAGCCCAAAATCCCAATACATTTTATGATCCTAATACACAATATCAACAACAACAATGGGGTCCTTCCCCAATGACTTATCCACGATGGACACCTCAGCAAACTCAGCCTTGGCAACAAAGTTGGAGGGGACCTATGTACGGGAATCCCTCTTACCCTACATATCCACAGTACCCTACAAACATTTCCCAATTACTACCTAGATTCAACTCACCATAGATGCAAGCTTTACTCCCACCTCCTATACAACAACAATTTACAAACCCCTTGAGTCCTAATCAACATCAACAAGTATCTATAAATCCCAATCAACAACCACAAAACCATGTTTCCCACTACCCACCCAGAACAACAACAATCCCTACCCAGCCATTCCCTAACCCCAATAATCGACCCACCCACCCTGTGCAGAATACAAAAGTTCAAACCTTTCCCACCTATGAAATTCAACTACGATCAGGGAAAGTGATAAACCAATCAAATCCTACAGTAATAATTCAGGAAGAAAATGATAATCATTCTGAGGAAGAAAACACTCAAACCACCCCTGCAAAAGAAGAGGCCTCTCCTCCTATCCCAATCACCTCTCATTCTATACAAGTACCCCAACAAATTAATCTTCCACCTTACCCCAAAAGATTGTTAGTGAAGAAACCCGACCCACCCTTGCATAGAGATATAGAAGATGAATTACGAAATCTATGCATAAAAATACCTCTCCTACAAGCTATTAAGGATATCCCTATATACGCCAAAATTATAAGGGATCTTTGCATTAAGAAACCAGGAAGGAAGAAGAAGGAACCTCCTCTTGTTCGGGTAGCGGGACAATTATAAGAATTTATTTCTGAAATGCCATACAAATACAATGACCCTGGAAACCCAGTTGTTACTATTGAAATTAATGGTATTTCTCTACCAAACACACTCATTGATTTGGGTGCAGCTATTAATATAATTCCTTTTGACACTATGAAAAATATCCAAATCAATTAGTTAAGACCAACCCAAACCATGATCGAGTTGGTAGATAAGTCAGTCATTAGCCCTGCAGGAAGTCTAGATGATGTCACAGTCACTCTAGCTTCTTGGGAATATCCAGTAGACTTTTTAGTTATCTATTCTAAATCATCCTCCAAACCAGGACACCATGTGGTTCTTTTCCACCTTTTGCTGGCCACAGTAGATGCCTTTATCAGCTATTGGTCTGGTGAGATGACTATATCCAATGGCACACATAGCCAAAAACTTGTCCTCTTCCCTCCTGCCCAACCGACACAGGAAATACCTATTTGGTTAGAAAACCCTTATGGAGAGGAAGATTGCATTAGACCTATGTTAACACTTGAACAAGTAAGAGGAATACAAGAACAACCAGATGAACAAGTCTTAAGCTTATTTTTGGCTGACACAAATTGCATTGAATACCTAAGGTCTTTTGCAGAATTGTCACATATTTTTAGTTCCAAATTTCAACAAACTTGGCACCCTGATATAACTCAATTATACACTTTATCACCAACCCCCTCAGATAAGGAAGAAACTATTGAACTTGTTGAGATTAGCCTAGGAAAACCTTTGTATATCAACTCTAGATTGGAACCAGAACAAAAGACACAAGTGATTGAAATGCTCCAAAGACAATTTGATGCTTTTGCATGGGATTATGCAGAGATGAAAGGCATTCACCCTGACACATGCACACATCATATCTACAGTAATGACCAAATCAGACCAGTCAGACAGCCTCAGTGAAGGAAGAATCCAACCCTTAAAGATATTGTAAAAGAGGAATTACAAAAACTCCTCCAAGCCAATCTCATATACTCCATTTCAGATAGTCAATGGGTATCTCCACTTGTCATAGTTCCCAAGGAAAATGGTAAGTGGAGGATATGTGTAGACTTCCGGGATTTAAACAAAGCCACCCATAGTGATTACTTTCCCTTACCATGTATTGATCAGGTGTTGGATACCTTGTCCGGAAAGAAGTATTTTTCATTCTTGGATGGGTTTAGTGGTTACAACCAAATACAAATAGCACCCGAAGACCAGGAAAATACCACTTTCACCTGACCTTGAGGCACATATTCTTATAGGTTGCTCCCTTTCAGACTTTGCAATGCCCCAACCACTTTTCAAAGAGCTATCCTAGCCATTTTCTCCGACTTGACAAATGATTGTGTGGAAGTCTACATGGATGACTTTACAGTCCATGGACAAGACTTCCAGGAATCATTGGCCATTTTAGAAAAAGTATTGATCAGGTGTAAGGAAACTAACCTATCCTTAAGTAATGAAAAATAAAAAATGATGCTCATTGAAGGTATTGTTTTGGGACATCACATTTCCCATTCTGGCATGAGAGTTGATCCGGAAAAAACTTATATCATCACACAAATCAGAATACCTTCCTCACAAAAGGAGGTCCGCAACATTTTAGGACATGTTGGCTACTATAGAAGATCCATTCCAAATTTTACAAGCCTAACTACCCCTTGATTTAAATTATTATCTAAAGAAGCTGAATTTAATTGTGATGATGAATGCCAAATATCTTTTGAAATTCTAAAATAGAAATTGTCAGCTACCCCTGTATTAAGAGGACCAAATTGGTCCCTTCCTTTTCATATCTATACCGATGCCTCAGATACAACCCTTGGGGCATTCCTTGGACAAAGAGAAAATCAAGTGCCCTATGTTATTTACTTTGTCAATAAAAATCTATCTCTAGCTGAAGTTAATTATATGGTCATAGAAAAAAGTTTCTAGTTGTAGTCCATGCTATCAATAAATTTAGACACCATATTACAGGATATCAAGCTTTTGTACACACTAATCATTCATCCATTCGATTATTAATGAACAAACCTATAACAAATCCTAGAGTTACAAGATGGATTTTATTATTACAAGAGTTTAATATCAACATTGTTGATAGACCTGGTAAAGATAATCTTGTGGCTGATTTCTTATCTAGAATGATTCATCCGGGAGATAATGCACCAGTAGAAGATACCTTTCATGATGAAAATTTATTTTCTATTTCTACATTCACTCTGTTGTATGCAGATGTCACTAACTATCTTGTGACAGGGAAGATGCCTCAAAAATTGTCTCCTAGAGAAACAGAAAGTAATTCAACTAAGTGCAAATTACATGTGGCATGATGATTGCCTCTACAAAACAGGACCAGATTTGGTGATCAGAAGATGTGTAAGGGAAGATGAAATGCATGATATTTTACAAGCCTACCATGATGGCCCTTGTGGAGGGCACCTCGCAGACAAAAGGACTACTTACAAAGTTCTGCAATCAGGTTACTACTTGCCCCATATTTTCAGAGATGCTAAAACCTATGTATCCAAATGTGATGAATTTCAATAAATGGGTAAGCCTATTGCATGATATCAAATTCCACTTCAAGCCCAAGTAGTCATTGAACCATTTGAGAAATGGGCATTATATTTTATAGGGCCCATTAACCTTGCATCTAAAAAGAATAAGTATATACTTGTATGCATTGAATATGTGACTAAATGGGTTGAAGCAAAGGCTTTACTGGCTACAAGTGAACAATCAGTGGTAGATTTCCTTTTTAATGATATCTTTACTAGATTTGGTGTAACGTGAGAAATTGTGACTGATCAGGGAACTCAATTTACCTCTCATCTAGTCAAAGCTGTTACAAAACAGTACCAAATCAAACACTGGAAATCTACACCCTATCATCCACAAGCAAATGGACAAGTAGAATCCACCAACAAATTTGTTGAGTCCATTCTTACCAAAACAGTACAGTTGCACCATAAGGATTGGGCTGACAGATTATTAGAAGCCTTGTGGGTTTATAGAATCACCTGGAGGAATACAATATGACATACACCCTATGAGTTAGTGTATGGGAAGCAGGTGCTTCTCCCTATAGAATTTTAGATCAAAACCTTCAGGACTGCAGTACAAGCTGGCATGAACTTGGATGAAGCCCAATAACAAAGACTCTTGCATCTTAATGAGTTGGATGAAACTAGGTAGGAAGCACTTCAAAGGACTACCCTCATTCAAGAACAGAGAACAAAATGGCATGACAAATATCTCAAAAAGAAAAAATTTCAACAAGGAGATTTGGCCCTATTGTATGATAGCAGATTCAAGAACTTTAAAGGTAAGTTAACCACCTGTTGGATGGAACTATATGAAATTGACACTATCTACGATAATGGTTTAATCAGGATAAAGACCATTAATGAACAATAGACACCACTACTTGTGAATGGTCACTGATTGCGATTTTACAACAAACCTCTGTCAAAAGAAGAATTCCTGACTCATATATTACAAAATTCAAACATGTATATGATCAGTAAGGAAGGAGATCCTCCTACTGACCCACATTGATTGATTGGTTTATTTGAAACTTTTTTTTTTGTACATAGGTGTGGATCAAATTTTCTTAATAAGTTGAAGGTAACAAAAGACTCTTACCTCCTTTTGTTTTACTTTCGCAAATTTTCTTTTCTTTTCTAAGAAATTTTTTATAATCTATTTGATCCTTCATGAACTTGCTAAACATCAGTTGTAGGCATCAACAATATTCTATTATGTTTCGGTACCAGAAATCCTGTTCTAGTCCAGTACTAGTCTAGTACCTGAGTCTGTCCTTCTACAATACAATCAAGACATATTACCTAATTGACAAGGCATATTTCAAAATATTATATGAAGCCATGCCACAACCACTTAAGATGGAACCACAAATCCAAATGCAATACCAAATGGCAGCCCTCCTATTGACAACTAAAGGAAAGTATTTTAATTTCTTTTGGTTATGTTGCTAAGAAGTATTTTAATTTATTTTGGTTCTGTTGTTGAGAAGTATTTTAATTTCTTTTGGTTCTATTGCTGAGAAGAAATTTAATTTCTTTTGGTTCTGTTGCTTAAAAAGAGGAACACAATTTTTACCTATGATTGCTCAAAGAACCATAATCCGCTTCAAAGACTAGAAGTTTCCTTTACCCAGTATTTCAGCATGATTTAAAAATATATATATTAGCCTATAAACAACTATCTCACCCTAACATGACTTCAATAGTATTCATTGGATTGTTTTATTAAAGAGTAACATATGAGTATATGAACACTCTCTACCATGGGCACACTACCAAAACTTTAATGGCAGAGGATGTACTAGTACCCTAAGGAAACTTTAGGTCATTATCTTATGGACAACTTTAGACAAAATTATACATCTGGATCACTCTAAAGAAATAATGTGCATAAAAGTTTATTTTTCCTTCAGACAAATCTTTAACAAACATACAAAAGAAGAGTATACGCCTTCCAACCCAATACCATCCCACCCTGTAAAAAGGTTTTCAAACGAGCCTCCCCTGTCACCATGCAAAGCACTCTTTAATACAAACCAAAATAGGTGACTATGGACAAGAAGCCTCTGATGGAGAAAGGGTTTAAGAGACTAAACCGCCAGGATACTGAAGAGGTCTACTGGAAGTGGGTACTGATCTGTGGTATGACTAGGAAAACCCATCAGGGTATTGAACATGCCTATTGGCAATGGGGCATTCTACCTGGGGAAGGCACCTCTCACTAATTATCACAACTACCCCACCAGAGTACTAAACAGGCTTGTTGGCAGTGGGTTCTGGTTGAAAAATGTCTCATCTATACTTGTTTGATTGAAAAATCCACTTTTTTCCATCTAAAACAAAAAGAGTAAAGGTCATTATTGGCTTTCATGAGATACCAAACTCTAGATGAATCAACAACATAATTGCTCCAAGAAAATTTCCCTTTGAGAATCACCCTAAGTCAACCTACCGATCTGACATCTAAAGCCTACACTATCTAAGAAGGAAACTTCTTAAGAGTGGAGCCCTAACTAGGGAGTCTAATCTACTTATATTGTAAAATTTATCTTTAAACCAATGATAGTAAATCTTTGAAGCAAGTTAGGTCGGATCTGTTCTTTTGGAAAATATATGTCTTCCCCTGGTTCACTGTTGAATGCTACCTCTGTCAATACTCCATTAAAAGAAGGGAAATTTCATTTTCGGCATGAGATGCAAACATATATGTATTCCCTTGTTTCATTGTTGAATGCTACTTCTGTCAATAATCCATTACAAAAAGGGCAATTTCATTTTTGGCATGAGATGCAAACATATATGCATTCCCCTATTTCACTGTTGAATGCTACTTTTGTCAATAATCCATTACAAAAGGGGCAATTTCATTTTTGGCATGCGATCATATGATAAGTGATAAGTTGTACTTCTAAAATTTGATTGATTTCTTTTACTCTTGTCATCTTTTCTCCATTATGATATCAAATGTTGAATCTTCTTGCCTACAGATATACAACATATTCAGCATGGGGGAAGGTCAAAGAACCCCTTTAGAACTCTTTTCCAAACTTACATGATCACCCTACAGAACCAAATACAAAAGAAGATAAGCACATCAGAAGTACAGGAAATTCCCATACCAAGTTTTCAAGAAGCTTCGGTCTAAAAAGATGAATTTTGACAATTTACAAGCAGTCACACATGCTATGGGTATCAATCATACAAAGGTGAAAGCAAAGGTAACATGGTATTTATTTTCCTATGCTCATAAAACTACAATAAATATGAAAAACTATACTAGATCTTATGACCTTAGTATTAAACCCATGCGCCTATCCCACATACCCATATGCCTAAACCTAATTAATCCTCTCATAGCTCTTGAACATGGTTAAAGGAAAAAATCACATCAAAATATGAAACATGCATAGCAATGATAAGCCAGGAATATGTTTCATCCTTAAGAAAATTCACGAACCTATGTTATACCATGAACCACGATCCAACATTATTTTCACCACCTGAACATCCAATCACCTATCCAAAAATGATGCCTTGAACACCCGACGTCTTATTCTCATCATTAAAGTAAAGGGTAGAAATTAAATGGCTTATCTGGTGGCGAAGCCATCTAGATAAGCCTCATTTGGTAATAATTTTTCCTTACAACACCATCACCATACTTCCCCCTGTCGTGAGATTTTCTCTAGTCCCAAGCCTACTCCTTTCCGGTACCAAACCCTTCATCTATTAACTAAACCCTTGTGCTACATCCAGATCCTTTTCTCAACTTATAATGATGGTTGTTACTAGACACAAATTGGTTTTCCAAATTTATAGGGAAACCGAGCAGTACCAATTATGTCAAGAAAAATATGCTAGATTGGGATGGATAACATTTCTGGAAAAATTTACAGGCTAGCACGAGAAGATTTCTCAAGAATTTATATAGAGCTATGATGGAGAAACTACACGAATAGGCAATCTACAACTGATAATTAACGAAGTGACCTTGAGGGAGGTCATGAGACTACCAAGCAAGGGAGCTAAATACTTCAAAGGTGTAGGAATTAACAAAGAAATGTTCCGACAATTCTTGAAGGTCGATCATCAACACCTTGACTGAAAGAAGGGGATCCCTAGGAACTACATCAAAGAAGAATACCATCCAATGATTACCAGTCTTCAACGATTTGTCACCTGTGAAGGAAGATATGACGTGACCTTCATTTATCATCTTAGGCTCCTATTTCATTTTGAAGGAGGCCCTGAAATCGATTTTCCATATTTTCTATGGATGATTTTGAATCAAATGGTAAGAGGTTTTAAATCCATCTCCAAAGTAGAGAAGACTAGCATTTACCATCAGGGTCTCATTAAAATTCTAGTTTTACATGATCTTAGAAAATAGAGGATTAGTTGGAAAACCCTTATCACACAACACCTTCCCATAGAAAACAAATATGTAGAAGAAACCTAGCATGCTCCAAAAAAAAGTAAGGAACCCCAAGAGAAAAGGAACAAGAAGGATAAGACAACTCCACCATCATCTAGGGTAGTGAGCCAACATGAAAAAGAAGGGTCCTCTTCCATAGTCAACAAGACTTCTAAAAGATCTAAATCAAAAGGTAAAAAAAAAGTAGTTGAGGAAACTTCAATGGTGGAAGTTGAGAAAGAGGGCCATCAGAAAAAAATGATGAAGAAAGGGAAGCATAGCTCAGAAACTAAAAGTAATCAGTCTGTGGCACAACCCCCTGTCACCATATCACAATTAGAGAAGAAGAAAAGGAAGCCTGTGAGCATCCTTGATCTGGTACCTCCTTGTAAAAGAACTATGAGGAGCATGGCAAGGAAGGGAAAAACAATAGTCATTCCTCATACACCAGAAGATCCAATCGACCTTACTTCCCCTTATGAGGATTTACCAATCCAAGATAAAATATCTAGTTTGAACGAGGAGAAAGCCACTATTACTTTATGTCGAATGCAATATACCAGATATATAAAATATGCAGAACAGAAATAAAATGCTAGAAATGGAAAAATAAGAGTCAAATATCCATCATAATCTTCACAATACACAGAAATGATATGCGAAATAGCAATAGAAAAGCACTTTGATTCAGAAAGAAATGTTCACGGGCCTCTTCGAGGGGGCAACCTCCAGTCGAGAAGTGCTCTGTTACAATAATCTCCAAGCTAGGGTTTTCATACCCTCGACTCTTATTTATACTAAATATGTCTATTAAGAGAAGCATCTAGAGGAAGATCCTTCTAGAAGCGG
>ML792461.1:225338-243632 GCA_009831015.1 Picea engelmannii | reverse complement strand
CTTGAACTTTGACTAAATAATCGTTTCCAAGTGTAATATCAGATGAGATTGAAGAATCAATGCATGAAAGTAATTCTTTGTTACCTGTCATGTGATTGTTGCATCCACTGTCCAGAAACCAGAGATCTTTAGGTTGTTCTTCAATCTTGTGGCATGAGAGAAACATACCTCTTGAGGTGTCTCCCGTATGATTTGACACATGTTCTCTACCTGAGAGCTGATCTACTTGCTTCTTCCTACATTCAGATTCATAGTGCCCATACTTCTTGCAGTAATAGCATTGTATGCTTGTTTTGTCATTTGATCTTCTCCCTCTCCCTCTTTGAGGCTAGAAATTCTGATGTTGAATTTGTTGCTGTTGTCTTTGACCTTGGAAATTTTGATTCGGATATTGTTGTTTGTTACCTCCACTGGAGTGAGGGTTACTTTGATTGCTCCCTCTTCCTTGGTGACCTCTGCTTCTTCCTCTTCCTTTCCCTCTGCTGAAGGAGAATTGAGTTTTGAAAGAATTGGAGATTGACTCATCTGTGAGATGCAGTCTGGTCTCATGTGTCACCAGAGAACCAATTAATTCATTTGTTGAGAAACTTGACAGATCCTTGGATTCAAGGATTGCTGTTACAACCATTTCAAATTTCTTTGGTAAACTTCTAAGAATTTTCTCAACAATTCGTTGATCAATGATGGTTTCACCAGTCAATCTGATATGGTTCACGATGCCCATGACTCTGGTCATGAACTGATCCACATTTTTGGACTCTGTCATCCTTAGAGTCTCGAAGTGCGTCCTCAAGGTCTGCAGTTTAATTGTTTTGACCCTGTCATTTCCTTGGTAGGAAGATTTAAGAATGTCCCAGGCCTATTTTGAAGTACTAGCACCTGTGATTTTTGAGAAAATTGAGTCATCCACATAATTTTGAATCCAAAATTTAGCTTTATTTTCTTTGTTCCTCAGTGTTTCCTGAGCAATTCTATGCAGATTTGTCATGGCAGAAAGGGCTGTTGGATCTGGTTCCACATATCCAAGATCCACTGGATCCCATCACTCTTGTGCTTGCAAGAAGCATATCATCCGAAGAGACCAGAACTCATAGTTCTTTCCAAGTAGAATTGGACCCTGAGTTGGTCCTAAGTTGCTAGATGACATATTTTTTTGAAAAAAAACGTCTCAGAAAAAAAATAGAGGGAAATTTCGTATTTACCTGTTTTGTCCTCGGGACTTCGTTAGATGAGTCCTCTGAATGCTCCAATTTTCGATTGCTGAAGTGTCGAAGAGGGATTAATGGCTTTGATTTTGGCCTTAGTCACCGTGCAATGTGACCACGCGCCTTGATGTTAAAGCACTACGGGCTTTTCCGGTTCTTTGTCTTTCAAATTGCCGAAATGCAAAATTTGCCTTCGGATAATTCAACGGTCCAGATCTTCCTGTGATCTGACGGTCCAGATCTTATGACCAGAACTCATAAGATCACAGTCAAACCTCTTATCAGGATTCAGGGTTTTGAATGTCGAAATGTATTAGACCTCTTGTCCACGGAATCCCCGATTTCCCGGTTCTCGATTTCACGATGGATGACCTTTCCTTTCGGGAAATTTCCCGATTGCTTTGATCTCTGCCACGCGTCCTCCTATATTGGATGGTCCTGATTTCTCCTCGCAATTTCATGATTTGATCTGTTCCAGACGTCTCGTCTCCAGGATCCACGAAACATCGAACCTCGGTGTGCCGATTGACTCTCCCGATCTTGCCCACGTGTCTCCTCAAAATGGATGGCTCCGATCGTTTACGGGGTTTTTCACCATAAAGAAACCTGATCCCTTGTCCTCAGGATTCGCGATTTACCGAATCCCGATGTGCCGATGGACTCTCCCCTTTCAAGACTTTTCCGGAGCCCTTGGATTTACACCACGCGTCCCCTTAAGATGGACGGTCCTCATCATTTTAGGGGTTTCACCGTGGAGATTCCCGATCTCTTGTTTTGACGAGATGACGTCAGCTGGGCCCCATAACAAAGCTTTCCTCCTTTCGAGATTTCAGACTTCACAATTCCGAAATGCTCATGCTTCTTGTCCTTAGGATTCTTGAAATGCCGAATCCCGATATGTCGATGGCCCTTTCCTCGATGTCCGCCACATGTCCAAACAAATGGACGACTGTGGTCTTATCGCTATTTTGTGAATCGCGATTTCACGACTTTCGCCGTGGAGTGTCTTTCATCAACAAGACCTCCGATATCCCGAACTCCAAAATGTCAAAATGTGAATGGCACTTGGATCTGTTGCCACCTGTCCTCTGAGATGGATGACTCACAATCCTCTCGGGATTTCGCGATACGTGATGTCGGGATTTCACGTATCGGATTTTTGGAGAGCAGTCTCCTTCGCTCGTCCAACTCCCGATCCCCGATTTTGAGATGGGATAAGATCGATGGCTCACGATCTATCTCGATCCAACGATCCAGAATAACTCGTGATTTCACAATTCATGAATTCTCACGGTAGTCTTCTGAACTTTACACCTTGCAAGTCAGTGAAATGTCGAGATCTCGCCACGTGTCTCTTGATGGACGCTCCAGATGATGTCAGGATTTCGCGACTTCACAAGTCGAAATTTCTCCTATGCACTTTAGAGGACTAAACCTCGTGCACTTTCTCGCGGATCCAACGGCTGTCGGTCCTCTGTGCAAGATCTAACGACTGAAATTCTTTCACCTTTTTCGCGCTCTCCTCATCCCTTCTGAACTGGATTTCCGCCTTGGATCTATTCACAGGACAAATCTTACAACCTTAATGGTTGTTATTTGCACATGTGATGCGTTCTTTTCTCCTGTGGAAGAAAGATTCATGAATCTTTCAAAGATTTGAAAGAAATACATGGATTCTTTGAGGCTTGGCATTGTCTGCTACAATCTTCGACAGATGTGAGCGTTTTCCAAAAAACTTTAAACGATTCCGCCTTCTGCAGGAATCTTTAACGAATTTGAACGAATTCTTCGAGTTCTTTAAATGTTCCTGCATCCTGCAGCTCTTCTTCGTGAATCTTTGACGATTCTTGAAAATTGTACAGGATTCTTTACTGTTTCTTCCTCTGCACTCTGGTCTTCCTCGATATTTTGAGCATTGTACGCTCTGCTTGGGCGTGTGAGCTTCTTACACTAATCTTTTGAGCGCATGAGCGAACATCTTCCTCGTGGAAGTTTCCTGCGAGGATCTTTCAAGAGTATGATGGACAACTCTCCAAGCCTTGTGAAAAATCTGTGTCGAATGCTCTCAAGATCCGTGTAAGCTTTGCGCTATTTGAGGATTGTGTTGCTCTCTAGACTGTGTGAAGAGGCTTACCACTGTTGCTCTGATACCATGATAAATTGTGAAGCAAGAAATGCAGAGAGAAAGAATAGAACAGAAAACAGTATATTAGAATATATGAAGAATAGTACAAAACGAGTACATGAAGAAGATGTGAAGAGATACTATGCAAAGGGAAATAGCTGAGCTAAATAGGCTCAAGCAAATCAAGAATAGAAAGTACAGCTGGCTAGGACATATGGCAGTGTACAGTCAGCCTGTTGAGGTTACATTATATTTAACAGCTACAAGGCATGAATATTAAATGTGATTTTTTCTTGAAAGATGGGTTTCATTCCATATTTTTAAAATCAAAGTTGTTCCCACCAAATCATTGTAGAGAAGATTCAGATTCAAATCATTGGCAGTGAGAAAAAGAAATGGAGTCGACCTCTTATAGTTGCAAAGTTTGATCAAGCGATCAATACAATGATATAATCAACATTTTTCCAACAATATATGAAGCAAAGATATTGCCCAGCATTCCATACATGCACCTCACTGGAGTAGCTTATGAGAAAAATTGATATTAAACAAATGAAATCATGCCTTCTATTTATCATGTTTTTCTAGAATGAAACATTCTAGGTTAAAATTTTATTATTCACCTTCACTTGGTTGTTCCCAATATCATTGTGGCTTTAATTACTAAATATCTGTCCATAAGATCACATCTTAAGGTTGTCCATGGTTCAGGCTCCATATCCATTAAAAAATCTCGAAAAAGTAGAGTTTATCGATGGTTTTACTATAATAGACATCTACTATTTACATTAGTGCATTGGAGTTCTCTCTGCGGTGTTAGAGAGTGAAACAAGGAAAAGGGAAAGTGGTGGTCGTTTGATTAACGGTGGAGTCATCCCATGCGAAGTTCGATCCATGCCTAGAGATATTAATGAACGCGATTTCCTCAACAACTAGTGGATTTTCTTCCCAAATGATGCTCAACCACGATTTTTTTTTCCTTAAACATAGTTAACTGTTGAAGATACCATCCACAAGGAATATCACCAACACTTATAATTGGAACTGACTCAAAAGGTTGATCTTGTATTAATTTTTTTTTAATAAAATGATTTATTTTGTGATGGTCCTTTGTCCTAGACCTGGCCTGAAATTGAATAAGGAGGTCTAAGGATGATTGTGCTTGTGTGATGGTGGCTTTCTTATGATTTCTATATATGATGTTTATTGTCTAGTTTTGACATAAACATAATTTTAAATCCATCATTTACTGCAACACAAATACTACAATGCAAGTTCGTACAATTAATGAAATTCAAGCACATTGAAGCACGAGTAATCAAGCAACAACAAAGATATCAAATTTGCAATCATATCAACATTGAACAGATCAAAGGTGGACTGGACTCTAAAGTTCCAACATAGATTCATTGTAATTTTGAGTTGAAATTGACAAGGTTGAGTAGTTTAAACTCAAATCATTGTAAACATCATACTTTGGGATGCATTTTCAGTGGTAACTGACATCCTCAACTTCCTGTAAGCAAGTTCAAGTGAGAAACTACAAGCGAGCGAGAAGAGCAAGTGAATGAGAAGTTCAAGCGAGCATGTTCAAATGGAGTGAAGTCGTGAATTAATAGAGTTTCTGAATACTCTAATAAACACCATTGAAGGTAACACAATGATATTGAAAAAAGAAACTCTTCGATCAGTACTAACTTGATTGCAAGTGACACAAGCTAAAGTTAGACTTCTTCAAAATCAATCCCAACGACTGAATGATGAGTTGATAGATCTCAAAAATCAATAGCCAGTGAAGTGTTCTGAACCAAATTTTGTTCAACACAACCATATCTATGATGATGATGATGATGATGTTTTTTCAGTGAAGGAGCACCTCAACAAGACAATTGTAGATGCAAATAAAGACAAAGCTATTTTTTAACCTACATTTCACGAGTTTTCCTTTAAGTTTAGTGAAGAAAACCTAATGTTGCAACAACATGCAGTTAATCCGCTTCCACAAATTTCAAAGCAACATGTTCATAATACTCTTTCCAAGCCCATCATCAGACCTTGAGAAGAAATCATCTACAACAAGAATAGAACAAGACTTGGATATGACAAGGAAGTTACCTTTCATATTCCCGATTATTCCAGACCAATCAAGTTCCAAAGTGTTGGATTCCTTCAAGAAGATTCACTTTCACCTATTCAAGTTCAACATCAGAATGATAAGTGCCAACATTGCAATCGGGTTGGTCACATGGAGAATTAATGTTTTGATCTCCATCCTTGCCATCATTGTGGCAAGCATAACCATTCTTCAGATAGATGTTCAACGTTGAAGAAACCTGCAAGATTGAAGATTCACTATGAGTGGATTGATCCTTGGCAGTGGTCATCAACAACCAAGTGATTATATAAGTCTTACCGAAGAATCCAATCTTGAGTAAAGACCAATATTGTAGCACATAACATTTTTGTACCTCACATAAGTGGTCCCCTTATGGCGTAGCTTTCGAGCATGGCCCTCATGAGATGAGATAACATGTGGTTTTTTCTACATGCCCACTTTGTGTTGTACTCAAATGGAACAAGTATGGTACTCTCTTGAGCATCAAAGGAGGGAGTACAATGATGAAACTCTCATGCACCTTAAGGGGGGAGTTCAAAATTCCAGTGACGATGGTTCATGAAACCACTTGTGGTCTCTCCTTTCAATTAAAAAAGGGGGGAATTGAAGATGGTTCTCAGATAGAAATTTTTGACAACAACAAACATCAAATATGCCAGATGGGAATGAAATTTTCCAAATGAGAAACTGTGGCCTATAGATGACAAATTTTAGCAGAATTATGGTTCAATAAGTTTAAGTTGAATCATAAATAATTTAGATGTTGATTTTTATTTTGAGAGAAATGATGTGGACGTTTGGTTCACATAGATGGTAATTTGACCTAGCAGAGGACAAGAGGATCCTTCTGCATTGCATCTTGGAATTTGATTGAGTTGTCAGGCATTTTCAGGGATGTGTCAGACTAGAATTTGATTCACATCTCTTGGTTCACTCTCATTATATTGGATTTTACATTAAGTGATAAAATTGCATGCATCCTAGCTCACATGATTACATAGTGAGATTTTCCAAATATGGCAGACTTTGGCAGGATTATAGTTCAATGTCTTGCAATTGAATCATACACAATATACGTTGGGATGTTGTTGGACACCTAAAAGTGTCAAAATTGGTTAGAGTTCATCTAAAAACCATCATATACATGGTATCAATTGGTTAGTGGTTATCCTAAACCACATATTCAGAGAGCACTTTCAGTGATACATTGATAGTAGAGTGGTGATACTACATAGTCACCAATTAGTAGAAGGCATCAGATTCTTCTAGCTCAAATATTGGGAAAAATGATCAAATTGTCAAGAAATCAATAAATGTTCAAATATTGCAGTTGTTCACTTCCATATATCAGCTCTCTTCCAATTCATTTCAGATGAACAATTCAACATCCAAATTGGCAATTTTTCAGGCATTTCTTCATTGAGGCTCAGCACAGGAGTTCTAGTATGAATACTTGGAATAACACCAATTTATGCTTCATCGCTGGTATTATTCATCAGACGTGTGATTGAGGGGGGGAGTGTTAGCCTACGACTTACCTTATCAATCACTAAGTCTAATTGTCACCTATATTTGTATTATTCATTTAGGATATTAGTAATATATCCTCAAGTGATGACTATTGAGTTAGTTAAGATTTGTTATTGGATAAATCGGTGAATGGGGACATAAACTAATCTCCCTAGATCCACCTGGATCTATAACAGAACAAGAGAGAACATGGCACTTTCCCTAGGCTCTAATCATTGAATTTACTTCCAAACAAAAGATGAGAGACATATCTTTAAATGTCACTTCCTTATGTCTTTGTTGTTCCTATTTCGCTCCGGTTCTCTTGTGATACTGATCCTGCAGTGAGACAGAAACCAACCAAAGTGAAAGCAGTAGAAGTATATTCAATGAAAACCTATGCATATGATCAAGGAATTATGCAATAAAATAAATATAATTCTATGGGAAAGAAACTTGCCACTGTATTATATTAAATAATAGGAAGAGAGATTACAACCGGTTGCCTTGATGTCATAAGGTTCCTTCAAATGATTCCTTTCTTCCCACACACTTCTTGCTCCAAGGATTTTGAGACCATGGATTTGATATCTACTCACAATCTATCTTGACAAAGCAAAGCTCAAATCCAATCTAACCAAGCTAACAATCTCAAGCCAAATTCAACTAACTTTCTCCATGAGAGCTCCTCTCCTTTTTAAGCTGAAGAGGACAAGGTGAGGAGGTTAGGATGATTCCACTAAATCATAAAAGCGAGTAAGATCCAAAACATTTAGAGGCCACCTCACCATATAAGATTCTCCTTCTAGAAGCATCGAGAAGATGCTCATTTTTCCCACGTACGAAGTCCGCCGCACCCTAGCTATAGTGCAGCCTAATGAAACTCCACACCCTAGCTATAGAGAAAGGTGTGAAAATCAGGAATTTTCGCACCTTGCATATATAGCAGCCTACAAAAATCCTCCAAAATAGGGTTTCTACAGAGGAAAACACAAATTCTTCTCTCAATGTTGACCCTCGGTTATGGAAGGAAGGGAATATTGAGGAAGAAAAGGTCAAACACGAACTGTGTGGGAAACACAGTGACTGCCACTAGGTTGAAGTATGAAAAAGAGCAGAAAAGATGGAGTGAAGTACAGAAAAGTAAGCCATTGAATGAGGAGATCAGGGATGACAGATCAGCAAGAGAAAAGAATCGTATACAGCTCAACAAGCAGAGAAATCTTCCATTGTATGCTTTGGAGCACCGCGTGAGAAGGGAGGAAAGACAGGCTGGAGAAGCCCTAAAAAGGTAGGTCAAGTTGACCTAGGGTTTTGGGTAATTAGGGTATTGACACCTAGGTTTCGTCCTAAGTCTGTCGGTGAGGAACTATAATGTATAAATAGAGGTTGAGAGGACCTAGGTTGGGTCAGTACTAGTGTTGGGTATTGATATTGATTGTTGTTGGTTGAGAGATTATTGTACTATGAGAGAGAGGAGTGCTGAGAGTGAGAGCCTTCTAGTATTGTAAGATATTCAGCTGGATGCAAAGATCAAGTCTTGTAGCTGGGTGCACAGGAAGGTGGGAGACAGAGAGAAGGCCTGCAGGCTAAGAGCGTAGATCATAACTGTAAGCTTTATCTTAATATATCATAAGAACAGTTCTATGGACATAGCCCTAGAGAGAGGGTGAAACATGTATATTTTGTGTCGTATGTGTGATTGATGGCTAGATCTCTGTCATTGTTATACTGTTATTTGCATTGTTGTGTTAGATCAGATGTATAGTTGTGCAAAGTAGATCTAGCTGATAAGGGATATATGAATGTTGCATTATTGTTGTATTAGTTCCACTTGATATTCCCCTGGTTGTAGACATCTCTGTCCTGCAACCCCCCTTTGAGCTGCTTCGGGTGAGACTACATCTGCTTCACAGGTGTTTCCGAAAGGGCCAGTAGATAGGGCTTGTTGGTGCACGTTTGGAGTGAACCCTGGGTCTACCCCTATCCCAACAAATGGTTCCGTTGCCGGGACAGGAATATTTTTAAGGGAATTTCAAGGTGGTTCCCATCAAATACCAAGATTCAAAAGTGGATAGAGGATCAAGAGAGGGAGTTCGTTGAAGCCCAGAACAAGAACCCTAATATGAGTACTGAAGATTGGATACAAAGATACATCTTCATCGACATTCACGAGATCTTCTTTGGGGGAATCCACTAGGAGTTGTTTGAATGGTTGGCTAGGTTAGCTGATACCCAGTTCGAGATTAGATATAGACCTCCTATGGTTTGGATGCCAATACTGATCCAGAAGGTCAAGAGAGTTGACAACATTGTATCTAGAGAAGTAGATCATTGGTTTGATAGTACCATTGGAGGGTATACCACGAGTTTGCTATTGACAGAACATAATCGTATAGCCAAGATGAGAGATACTTTTTCAAAGGACCTAGAGGATAATTTTTGCACTTTCTGAAGCTGAGAATCAAGATGATCTTGCATGAAAACCACATCTTGAAGATACAGTAGATTGGTTAGACCTGAAAAGGCTAATGTTCAAGATCTCGGACAGTGACAATGACATAGAAGCAGGACATACGCACAGTGGGAAAGTATTATGAGGGGTTCACCTTGAGGAATTGTTTAAGAAAAACTACGGAGAAGAGGGTTTCTACAGTGGAGAAGAGGTAGATCTAATCGGCGAAGAACATTTAGAGCCCACCAAAACAGAAGAAGGGGAAGCTGAAGAACTTCTCCAAAGAGAAACAGAAACCTCAAGAACTACACAGACTACTGAAGTAAGTAACATTAATCTTCCTATTGTCTCAACAGTACTTAGCAATCAAAATAGTCAAAACCACCAGAGTCCTCAGAGCATTGTTACTGGTAGATTAGCATCTACTCAGACAAGAAGCCTAGTCAGCTCTATGGAAGATGAAATGAGGCTCCCTATATTTAGAGGAGATGGATTTGAAGATCTAGATCAACATTGGTTTCTGTGTGAAGCTGTATGGAATATTAAAAGTATCACCAACGAAGCCATCAATAGAACCCAGTTCAGCACTACGCTAAGGGACTGCACACTGAGCTGGTACATGAAACTCATCCAAGGACTGGTGCATCCTAATCCACTGAAAGATATCAAGAATGCGTTGATTAAAGAGTTTAAGAAATCTAAGTTGGAGTCACAATGTATTACAGAGCTAAAAGAGATCAAACAAAAGGTAGCAGAACCTGTTTGGGAGTTCGACCAATGATTCAAGACCCTAGCAGGCCGATTAACTTTTCAGATCCGCGATGAATAGAAAAAAGAATGGTTCATCACTGTGTTGTTACCACACATCAGTGTCCCTCTGATGTAGCAGAATATTTCATCGTAGGCAGAATATTTGGAAATCGCCATGAAGCTTGAATCAGCACCTATGGGAGAATCGAGCTCATGCATGAGAAGATCTTGAGTTAGCTAACCGGTTTGTCTCTACAGGTCAAGGATATGAAGAAATATAAGGGAAAATAAAAAAGGGAAGATGTCTGGTGTGTGAGATGCAGATCAGAAGGTCATGATAAGGAACACTGTCCCTTATTCCATGAGTATTTTGCTTCAGTAGTGTCGATCCCCTCGAAGCAAGTTAACCTACCCTGGTGTGATGTGTGTAAAAATAGGCATCGCCCAGGTGAGTGCTATTACATGTAGAAGTATGTTCAGAAACCCACAAATGTGTACTGCACATTTTGTAAATCAATAGGGCACGATGATCGATATTGTAGATCTTACTATCTCATGCATGAGAGGTCGAGAGACATATACAAGATTCAAGGCGAAGTACAATAAGAAGGAAATACTCCAGAGTACAACTCTCTAGGGAGAGGAAAATTCACTCCTCATGGTGGATACAGAGGATGAGGACAAGGAGGAGGTATGGGCCAAGGCCAAGGAAAAACAGTTATAACTACGGGCATCCTCTTTTGAGCATGTCATAGAAGAATGTCATGTGCTACTAGCTAAGCTTTGGGAAAGACGAGGACCCCAATAGAACCCACAAGTACAACTGATATATGTTGAACCTCACGGAACCGAACCTAGAGTCATTGTCATTACTCAAGGAAGCGCTACTACAGGAGAGGATAGAACAACCCAAAGAAATATCATAGAAGAGTCAGGTATTAGGAAATATGAGGAGAAGACTCATGCTTTTGATGCAAAGAAAGAAAGAGGAATCTTTGAGGAAGCAAGAAATGAGTCCAAGAGGAACCAGGGATCCTCATCTAGAACACAACCAAAATTAAAAGAGTACAAAATGCCTCAGGCATTTGATCAATTGGCTGCACATAAAGAAGGAAAAGAGGAAAGTACGCTGATCGATTTTTTGTACACTTGTCTTAAATTAATTTAGGATGAGAAAGTTGTACAAGAGTTAAAGAACCTAAATAGGCAGTATGAGCTATGAAAGATAGACTCCTTGCTGAACAGGGAAGTACACCATATTGGTAAGAAGAGAAGAACAAACAAAGAATTAAATTTGAATGCTCAAATAGGAGAGTATGCTATAGACTATGTGGTCCTCGATTTAGGGTCAGAGGTAAACGTCATGACGAAGAAAACTTGGGCACTAATGGGAAAACCCAAGATGATATATTCTTTTATTAGGCTTCGCATGGATAATCAACAAGTTGTCAACCCATTTGGATGATTGGAGCATGTTCCCGTGGACATCGACGGAGTTAGAACCTTTGCATACTTTGAGGTAATTGAAATTGTTGATGATATTTTCCCTTACCCTGCATTACTAGGAATTGATTGGGCCTTCAACAATTATACTGTGGTCGATTTAAAGAAAAGATGCATGAAATTTGAAGGAGATGGCCTTAGGGTCATTGCACCCTTAGATCTAGATGAAGGTCCGCAATATACAGAGCCCATCAAAGAAGAAGACTACGCATATGAGCTGAAAAACATCTATAAATTAATAGCCAGATAGAAATATTATATCAACCCTACTGCTGATGGGAATCTAAGATGGCGAAGTGACAATGCATGCTCATCAGATTCAGAAGAAGCGTTGGAGAACTAGCAGAACCATATGTATGAAGTATCCACAAGGATATGTGCTCGACTAACTCGAGAAGTTCGTTGGATTGGTACAACAACAAGTAACTTACCTACCTTTGATGGTCTGAATTGTTTAGAATCCTTCTTGATGGACATTGAAACAATTGTACCATCACAATAGAGTCTATTAGCTATGAACGAGGCTCTAAAAGCTACACCAGCAAGATGGTGGGGGACACATAAAATAAATATCACAGACTAGACACAATGCCAAACCTTGATGACAACGCGGTTTTCAGCACAAGTAGGAAGCTATGAAGCGAGGTACACAGGTTGAAGCTGCCCAAAGGACCATGTACAAAGCTACGAAGAGTCCCGGAGTGACATTCCTTGAGAACAATGGGTACACAGATTCCTTAACACACTGGAAACAACCCCTATTAACTGGTACCTTCAAGCAGAGCTACGCCTTATCACCGCAGATTGGGATGGTATGCTTCAGAATTTTGTAACCACCTTTTTGTTTGAAAGTGAATTTCCCTCAGTAGATCAAGAATTAAAGATTATGAGGTAGAAAGTATTTAAAGAGTCATCCAGCCTCCCGTTGGAGCAAGAAGAGGATGAATGGACTATGCCATTACATAAATTACAAGGATGTTACAACATTAATGCCAACGAAGATGATGATCTGAGGAAGGTAAACATTGCTGAGACAGAAGGCCACAAGTATGTGGAAGGACTAGGAGTTGAACTTCCATTCATTGGACAATTGATCAAGATAAAGAAAGTTAATATTGGGACAGAGGAGACATCGAAGCTTGGTAATGTCAGAGATTACTAGGATGCTGCTACCATTGACAAAATTACAGAATTACTGCATGAGTATTAGGACTTGTTTCCGACCAAGTTCACTGATATGAAGGGTATCAAAGGACCTATGGGAGAAATGAGAATACCTTTGAGACTAGATGTGAAGCCAGTCAAGCAAAGACCCTACAGATTGAACCTGAAATATAAGGAAAAAGTGAATATTGAGCTTGACAAAATGTTGGAAGCAAGGATTATTGAACCTGTTGAAGAGTCGGAGTGGATCAGCCCTATGGTAGTACAAGACAAGAAGATAGGAGAGATAAGAATATATGTGGACCTCAGAAAGTTGAACGATTCCAATTTTCATGACCCCTTCCCTACACCATTCACATATGAAGTATTAGAGAATGTGGGAGGCCAGGAGGTATATTCTTTTACTAACGAGTTTTCAGGATACCATTAGATCCGGATTGCCAAGGAGGACTACCAAAAAACCACATTTTCCACAGAATTGGGATCCTACCAATACACAGTGATGCCATTTGGACTGAAGAATGCCCCAACCATCTTTTCTAGGGTGGTGGTCGAAGAATTCAAAGAATTTTTGCATAAGTTTTTAGAAGCCTATTTTGATGACTGGACTGTTTTTAGTTTGCTGAAAAATCATGTTGAATGTCTAAGGCTAATGTTGGATAAATGCAGGCAATGTCAAATTGCTTTGAATTTGAAGAAGTGCATCTTCTTCTCACCATTTGGAGTATTATTAGGTCATATTGTATGCAAGCAAGGATTGTTGGACTCATCCAAAATTGCAATTATAGTTGATTTTCCACCTCCTACCTCAGTCAAACAACTACGCACTGCGCTAGGACATACTAGCTATTACAGGAAATTTATCAAAGGATATTCTCAAATTACTGTGCCAATGGAGAAGTTATTAAAGAAATACTGTCAGTTTGGTTGGATAGAAGAATGCCAACAGAGCTTCGAGACACTGAAACAAAAGATGGTGAATGCGCCTATTCTGGTCTTTCCAGATTGGAGCAAGGAATTTCATGTGCATGTTGATGCATCTTCCATTTCAATAGGAGAATTACTAGCACAACCTAGAGAAGGGAACATTGATCATCCATTAGCATTTTCCAGCAGAAAGCTATCTACAACTGAAATAAATTACAATACTACACAGAGAGAAGGATTAGCCATGGCGTACGCGCTGCAAAAATTCTGCCATTACTTACTAGGAGGACACTTTAAAATGTTTATTGATCACTCTGCACTGAATTATCTTGTCAACACGCAAGTGTTGGGGGGGGGCGAACATGCAGATGGATTCTCCTATTTCAAGAATATGATTTTGATATCATAGTTAAGCCAGGAAGAATGAACAAGGGACCTGACCACCCGTCGAGGTTGGAACATGGCAAAGAACCCACCAGTCTAGAGGATACACTACCGGATGCACATCTGCTCGCCATTAGGAAGATGGATGACCACTTCACATACATAGTCCAATTCCTATCAACAGGAATGGCTCCAAGTGAGTATACAATTTCCCAGAAGAAACAACTGGTGGTGCGCACTGCAGACTTTTCATTAATAGCTGGTCAGCTATATAAGATGGGACCTGATGAGATACTAAGAAGATGTGTGATGGAGGCAGAGCACCCATTGATCCTCATAGAATCTCATGAAGTCATCACAGGAGGACATTACATAGGCAAAGCAACTGCGCAGAAGGTTCTGCGAGCTAGCCTTTGGTGACCTACTTTACACAAAGATGCTAAAGAGTATACCAGAGCCTGTGATGTATGCCAGAGAGTTGGAAAACCATCTAGAAGAGATGAAATGCCACTAGCACCGCACATTACCCTACAAGCATTTGAAAAATGGGAGATTGACTTCGTGGGACCTATAAACCCACCAGGCAAGCGTAGAGGAGCAAGGTATATTATCACTGTGATAGAATACCTGACTAGATGGGCCGAAGCAAGAGCAGTCAAGGACTGTAGTGCAATTACAGCTGCGCATTTTATATTTGATGACATAATAACCAGGTTTGGATTCCCTAAGACCCTTATGAGCGATCAAGGCACTCATTTCATCAATAAGACAGTTGAAGCCCTGACTGAATAATTTGCAGTCCACCATCATAAGAGTACACCTTACCATCCACAAGAAAACGAAATGGTTGAAGCATTCAACAAAATCTTGGAGACAACATTGAGAAAGATTTGTAGTGTGAACATGGATGACTGGGATTTAAGAGTACTAGCAGTACTTTGGGCTTATAGAACCACTTGTAAGGAATTAACAACATAGACCCTTTTCAAGTTGGTTTATGGTCTTGAAGCTGTTGTCCCGATGGAGTACTTGGTACCAAGCTTAAGAATTGCTGCATTTACAGACATGGATGATATTGGCGTTGTTCGTGAGAGGATTTCCCAGTTGGTTGAACTAGAAGAAGATAGATTTATGGAAGGATTCCATCAGTAGGTATAGAAGGGAAGAGAGAAGGCCTATCATGACAAACACATCAAGAAGAAGGCATTTAAGTAAGGTGATTTAGTACTGGTGTATGACAGTAAATTTATAAGACATCCAGGGAAGTTTAGAATGCATTGGATTGGACCATATGAGATCACCTATGTTACAGAAGGAGGAGTTGCACAACTGAAGACATTGAAGGGAGAATGGAAAGAGGGATTAGTAAACGTGAATCGGGTGAAGTTGTACTATGACAACCAACTGCCTAGAAGCTCTCAGTAAAAGCAAGGAGAAAAGATTCTAGGTACCAGGAGCAGTTGAAATTGGGTACCAGACACAAAAAAGACAGTCTGCACAAGGATGGGAAGGAGGCATAAAGAAGAAAGCAAAGGATGCATTGCGTAGTCCAAAGTTGAAGTGAAACGGAAGGATCAGATTTGATGTGCCTCGGGACGAGTCACAGGTGAGTGTTGGGGGCCTGTTGGCCCTTGGTTATGCAAGGAAGCGAAGATTGAGGAAGAAAATGTCAAACGTGAACTGCATGGGAAACACAGTGACTGTCACTAGGTCAAAGTAAGAAAAAAAGAAGAAAAGATGGAGCAAAGTATGAAAAAGCAAGCTGTTGAATGAGGATATCAGGGATGATAGATAAACACGAGAAAAAAATCGTAGACAACTCAACCAGTAGAGAAATCCACCATTGGATGCTTTGGAGCACCACGCTAGAAGGGAGGAAAGATAGGCTGGCGAAGCCTTGAAAAGGCAAGTCAAGTTGATCTAGGGTTTTAGACACCTAGGGTTTTGTGTAATTAGGATTTTGACACCTAGGTTTCAGCCTAAGGATTTTGGTGAGGGACTATAATGTATAAATAGAGGTCAAGAGGACCTAGGTCAGGTTGGTACTAGTGTTGGGTATTGATATTGATTGTTGTTGGTTGAGAGATTATTGTACTATGAGAGAGAGGAGTGCTGAGAGTGAGAGCCTTCTGGTATTGTAAGATCTTTAGCTGGGTATGAAGATCAAGTCCTGCATGTGGGTGCACAGGAAGGTGGGAGACAGAGAGAAGAAGAGAGAATACCTACTGACTAAGAGCGTAGATTAAAACTGTAAGATTTATCTTAATATATCATAAGCACAGTTTTGTGGACGTAGCCCTGGAGAGAGGGTGAACCACATATATTTTGTGTCGTATGTGTGATTGATGCTTGGATCTATGTCATTGTTATACTATTATTTTCATTATTGTGTTAGATCATATGTATAGTTGCACAGAGTAGATCTAGCTAATAAGGGATATATGAATGCTGCATTATTGTTGTATTAGTTCCACTTGATATTCCCCTGGTTTTAGACATCTCTGTCATGCAACCCCCCTCTTAGCTGCTTCGGGTGAGACTATATCTGCTTCGCAGGTGTTTCAAAAAGGGCTAGTAGCTAGGGCTTGTTGGTGCACTCTTGGAGTGAACCTTGGGTTTGCCCCCGTGCCAACACTCAAGAAAAGTTCTTCTCCCTTTTTTCTTTAGGAATTCAGGCTACTGACCCCTCTGAAGGCAACATATAGGTTTACATCATTAATGGTCATAGTGGTGACGAAAATAATCTGTAACAAGATTTCCTAGCCTAGTCATCATGCATGATTTTAGGATCTAGAGAAAATATTTATATGAGGGGGCATCACCCATTGTACTATAAATATGTAACATTGGTGTGAATACACAAAAGTTGGCTAGTGATCCTTTTCCATCATCTTGTTGTTATTATGTATATTTTATTAGTTTTCTCTGTGATCTTCTGTCTACAATGACATATAATTGGCCTAAATAAGTACTCTCTATATTTCCTCCGATAAGTCGCTTTTCAATCTACTTGATAGTGTCCATTATTCCCAGTGATCAAATGTACTCTTTCTATGTGATTGATAGGGTCATTAGGTCAAATTGTTATATTCTCAAATAAAATTTAACATCTATTGGTTGTCAAATGGTCATTGGTGTGTCCAGGTGTCATTGCTACTCCCTCCAGTACTCATACTTATCATCACTCATCATGGTCATCTTTTCATTGAGGTGTCTTAGTTCATGAAAAAGTTAAAATGTCATCATTCAGGTCATGGTCTAGGTTTTCACTTGAATTGTCATCAAAATGTCATTCATTTAAGGAAAACGAGTCATGTCCACCACTTAAGTTATATTTAAAGGGAGTTAGCCTCTTAGGGAACAAAAACATCCTTTTTTTGTTTTTGCTGGGGGAATCGGAAACTCGCAGTTCTCGTACTCGCGTGATACAAGGTCTATACCCGACGACTACCACTATAACCCCAGGTGCATCCATGCAACCCGCATGAATGGCGCATCGGTTAGTCGGGGTGAGAATCGAACTTAAAACCTCCATTTACAAATTTCCTTCCATATACATGACACTTGCCAATCAATATACACCCCTACGGGTGAAAAAAAACCTCCTTTAGTTTATGCACAAGAGTTATGATTTGAGAGAAATTCCCAAAATACAGTTGCTATAGGAGGGTTCGTGCACTTTTGGAAAACTTGAGTTCAAGTTCGTTTCTTAGGGGTTTGGAGAATGTTTTCACAGTGCTTGATGAATCCATTATGTAGGAGACATCATAATATTTCCAACCATACCACTTGCATCCAAAAAATCCTCTAGGAATGCCTCCAAAAACCCTCTCAAAGAGCACGATGCACTTCTGCTGAGAGCACACTGTGCTTCTGCAATTTTTGAGTGACCAACTTCAAACTTGGATTCTGAACAAATGAGAAAGTATTTTTGAAACCTGGAGGACGATTTTGTTCATAACATAGAAAATAAACAAAAAATCTATCAGTTTTTCAAAAAGTGTTATGGGTAGAGAGATATTTCTCTACCTTTGAGCCCTATTTTTGTAGAAAATTTTGAAATTTTGGCAATTTTGTGATATACAGAAACACAACGAGCTCACGCTGTGATTTTTTCCTAGGGAACCAAATGATGATTTATTTACATGGTTGGATA